>CAUYRH010011023.1:0-15196 GCA_963574655.1 Perodicticus potto | reverse complement strand
CTGAGCTGGCGGGTTTGAATCCAGCCCGGGCCGGCCAAACAGCAATGATGGCTGCAACCAAAAAATGGCCAGGCGTTGTGGTGGGCGCCTGTAGTCCCAGCTACTTGGGAGGCAGAGGCAGGAGACTCGCTTGAGCCCAGGAGTTGGAGGTTGCTGTGAGCTGTGATGCCATGGCACTCTACCCAGGGTGACAGCTTGAGGCTCTGTCTCAAAAAAAAAAAAAAAACAAAAAAACCCAAAAACAAGTTCAGCAAGGTCATAGGATAAAAAAATCAGTTGTGTTGTTATATATCAGAAAAAAGTTAAAAAATGAATTAAATTATTTCCATCTACAATAGCATAAAATCACTTGTGAATACGTTAAACCAAGGAAATATAAGACATATTCCACAAAACTATAAAATATTGCTAAGAGAAATCCAAGAATGTGTAAGCAAATAGATGTAGAAAGACCCTATCTTGGATCGGGAGACTCGGGGTTGTTAAAGTGGCCAAATTGATTTATAAATATAAAACAATCACTGTCCAAATCCTGGCAGGTTTTATGTTGTCTGTAATCCTTCAAATGTATGTAGAAATGCAAAGGACCTAAAACAGCCAAAACAACTTTGAAAAAATAAAAAGATTAGAGGACTTAGAGTACTCAGTCTAAATTTTTTTTTTATGAAGCAACAGTAATGCAGACAGCACAGTGTCCATGTGTGCAGAGTGTACACTCTGTACATATGTACCTTGAAAAACGTTCCTTCACTGAAAGATCCAGATACATAAGCACACTGTATTTGATTCTATTGAAATAAAATTTTCAGAAAAGGCAGGTCTCCATAGGCAGAAAGCAAATCGGTGATTGCTCGGGATGGATGGTGGGAACAAGGTTTGATAGTAAGTGGGCCTAGGGGAACGTTTTAGGGTAATAGAAATGTTCCAAACTGGACTGTGGTAATAATGGCACAATTTTATAAATTACTAAAAGTAAACTTGGGCAGCGCCAGTGGCTCATCGAGTAGGGTGCCGGCCCCATATACCAAAAGTGGTGCGTTCAAACCTGACCTCAGCCAAACTGCAAAAACAGAAAAATAGCCGGGCTTTGTGGCAGGCATCTATAGTCCCAGCTACTGGAGAGGCTGAGGCAAGAGAATCGCCTAAGCCCAGGAGTTGGAGGATGCTGTGAGCTGTGTGACGCCACGGCACTCACTGAGGGCGGTAAAGTGCGACTCTGTCTCTATAAAAAAAAGTAATTGAATTGTACAATTGCAATGGGCATTTTTTTGTCTATAAATTATACCTCACTCAGGTTATTTAAAAAAGAGATGTAACACATCATATTGGTAGATAATTGACACTTTATTGCATAAGAAATGGAAACAATATTCTAATTTAGCCACGTAAGTCTAGTTATCAAATAAAATGATTCCTATGTGTTTATTAATTTCTTTCTTTTTTTTACATCTTGTGCTAATATTTGCAAGTTATTTTTTTGTAAGCAGAGGGGGCTGTCATGAGTAGTTATTCTTTAAAGTTCTAAGTTAGTGCAGTAGTGGAGTTCTTAGAATTGCCTTTTAGGTAGGAGAGGGATGATGTTGGTCTTTCTGATTAGGTCCGAATTTTATTGTGTTTGTCTTTGGCTTCCAATTCTCTAAGTTCAGTGACCTTGCTGAGTTCTCCTTTGGTTTGGTCCTCCTTTATCGCTTGACCTGGTGATAATTGTTCAACCCATGTTTATTGATTTACACAGAGGGAGCCAAAAAATGTACACACATTTCAAGAAAGGAAAAAAACTAGTATTGAGTATTAAAATTGTAATACTCAATTATATACCACCAACATTTGTCATTTCATATGTGGCATCTTGTATCTCTTGTAATTGCAGAAGGCAAATGTGACCTGAGAGTTACAATTTTCATACACTTTTTTCCTTTCTTAAGATGTGTATTCATTTTTTTTCCACCCTCCATGTATAACGAAATATTTCTTTTTGGTTAACATGCATGTATCACACTGGCTTGTATTCTTCTTTGTACCTGGTCCAGATCACATTAACATGACTTCAACATTACCTCGACTTAGTTGGGCTTAGCTGAAATTTGCCCAAATACGTTCTGTATTCATTTATCAAGCGTCTAACCCTTATTTGCAGGTGTCAGCCATGTCTTTCAGTCAGGTTAGAGAGTGCTATCGGTGAAGCAGGTCGCTTGTTAGCATACTGTCGGATCAATCTAATAAACCTTAATTCACTTCTGGTTAGCTTATTCCTCCCCAGGGCACTGTGTGACTTTCTTTCTCTAAATTGTTGAGGTAAAGCTGTGGTCAGACACCTTTAATGGCATCCAGATGAACTTGCCCACCTTTCACGACCGCAAGTTATTCTAGAGACTGCCAATGTAGCAGCCTCTAGCTTAGTCTTCTGTCTTACCTACTTGTTCATTAAGTGAATTATCAGTTGTACTTTCCCAAGAAGCCGCAACCACTCAGTTATTGCAGAAGCTATTGAAACTAATTATAACCATTGTGATGAATACTGTAAATCATCTGAAAATTCGAACAGAGAAAACTCAAAGTTTTCTAGCCATAGTTTTCTCCACTTGGTGTGATCATCAGTATGTGTGAACTTAATAAACTTTTATATACCTTGTAATTTCAAGGTTATACAGAAGTTAAAGCAAACTTCTACACCCATCTCTGAGAAACCTGGCCTTTAGAAATGACAGTGTTTGGTGCCAGCAAGATTCTGCAGTTCATCCTTGGGAATACAGGACATGCCATCCATGGGAATATAGGACAGTATTCCTGTGATCTGAACGGGGGAAACTGCATGCTGAGGTCTTTTTGCATCTGCCCCTTATTTCTACAAATGGAACTGCAAGTGTGATGTAGGCAAAGAGAGCTGTGGGCTGACCTTCCAGACACCTGGCTGCTTAGGAAGTGCTCCTGTATAATGCTGGCATAGCCGGCTCCACTGCTTTCCTCAGGCATTCCCACTGGGGTGTGGTGGCCACATGATGGATGAGCACCTTGAGGATTTCTGGACTTCAGAAATTCTGTCCACATGTATTACTTGTATGTTAGCTGGCATCTTCTTTTCCACACAAAGTTACTATTAATTGACATTTGAATTTGTCTGGAAATGCAAGTTTAGATATCACGCAAATTTCAAGAACACTAAACATTGCTGCTCCAATGTTGCGAAAGATGATCATTTGTTGGTTGCTTTAAATTAATGACTACATTCCCATAATGGACTCGAATACTTCCTTAAAGTACTAACTACTTCTTATCTCTGCCCTGCTCTGTCCCCAAAAATATTTCCCCCCCAAAGTCAGCTCTATCTACATTGTGTCCAAGTCCTGTGTTTCTTGATACATGTGTCTCTGCCAAGGTCTTCTTACTAATATTTTCTTTTAAACTATTGAGTTCTGTCTTCAGATTATTGAAGGATAATCCTAATGGGGAACTGAAGATAAAGTTTTGGGTAGAGTTCATCGAAATCAATTAAAATAGCATCTTTGAAAGAAAAGAAAGACTTTAAGAGGAGCAAATGGTTGGGAGGAGCTGGAGTGATGGAATGACTTTGCAAGGCGTTCCAGGGAGATGGGGTAGGAAAGTAGAACCTGATGAGAATGGATTCAATGAAAGAAAATTGGCTACTTGATTAATGATTAAGTGGTATAGAGAAGGAAGTTAAAAGGCAAAATTGAAGGGCATAGAAACCTGTATAAAAGACAAGGACTTCCTTTTTTTTCACAAAGCATTGTAGAAAGAATGAAATCTCCTTGGGAAAAATGTCTATCTAAATTTTCCCAATGAGATTGCTTAATAAATTATGTTTTCTCCCAACTACTCAATTATTTTAACTGTTATAGAAGAGAGAAAATGTTCACAATATATTTAGTTGTAGACCAGGTGATAAAACTACATATTGTGGAGCCCATGTAAAAAATACATTGCAGATATGTGTATGCACAGTAAAAATGGGAAATATATTGAAGAAAATAAAGTTAAAGCAATGAAATTTGGACATAGCATGAGTTTTCACTATTATATTTCTAAAGACTTTCTTAGACTTCTGTTAACTTTTAAAACGGAAGCGTTTTTATTCCTTTTTGGTGATAACTGTCTTCTTTGCTTCCTGTTTTCCCACTCCACCCCTGCATTTGGGCTTGTCAATTTCTTTCTCTGTTCTGGATCTTTGAGGGAAGATAGTGTAGTAAAAACAGATGATTTTTCTGAGTCAAATTCTCAGTTTAAATTTTAGTAACAAGAACTAGTATCATTCTAGTGGAGAATTCACTAATATCTGTGTGCCTCAGTATTCTTATCTTAGAATAGAGGTAATAAAATCTATCTCAGAAGGTGCTGTGAAGATTAAAAGCAGTATCTGTAAAGCACTCGGCATAAATGGAAACACTATAAGGGCTACTGCCCTTTCATTATAACCTCTGCATGTTTGTGTAAAATAGCTTTATTGGTAGTCATGGAATCCTTTTTATTCCTTATAAAGCCTCCCAATCTTGTCGGAAAAAGGGATGATTCTTTCATGTATTCCATGACTACTTATGGCCTCTTATTATGCACTGGTATTGGGTTCCTCATTCTCAACAACATTAAAGTTCCTACCCTCATGGAACATACATACTAGTAGTTCTTTGTAACCATGTGGGCTTGAATCTTTTTATAAGCCTAAGATAATATAAAATTGAATAGTGTTTCAATACCCTTGAAAGTGCCACCATGAGAGGCCATTGGCATGGTTTCAGAATGTCTTGACTTTAGATGTAAAATCTTGCCTAAGTTATATAGCCAGGAGATAGTTGTTCTATTTGCCTTCACAGTCCATCTATTTGATGCAATGGCAAGATATGAGGTAGCATTAACAGTTAGTTACCAATGTTTTTATCAGGCATAGATTTTCTGTAGAATAGGAGTTGGAATCGGTGATTTCAAGGAACATGAACAGAGGTTGGAATAGGTGATTTATGACTTTCATGGGTGAGTAGCTTAAAGTTTTATTCCAAGTATTTGCGTTTTTTAATCAGAGGATAATGTTTAACCCAAATGAATGAATCTCTAAAGAGAGAATTTCAAGCATGGTGGCACATGAGGACAGGGAGATACTTTCGGGAGGGGGCAGGAATGACCTCCTTAGCCCTGGTCTGGTTCTACAGAATATGCAACCATTTACCTACTCTGGGGGTTCTGATCTGGGTGTGCACTAGCTAGGGTTTTAGAGATAGTAATGGTTATATACACTTCTAATTTCTTGGGTAAGAGAGGATAAAAGATATGTGGATTATCTTGCACACCACTCCATTGTAACAATTGGGAAACAACACTCAAGTGACAAAAGGAATAATTCACAGAGGGAGCTTACTGAAGCCTTTAGCTAGATTGGCTGATTTAGCATTGATAAATCGAATCATCTTCCTAAAATACTCCCTCAAATGAGGTATTTTGCTGTTATAGACAATATTATCTTTAAAAGTACATCAAAAACAAGGTCCTAATTTCATATCTCTATTTCATTGCAATCACATAAACATTTTAATGAAAACAACAATTTCAATAGCAAAAATTGATTTGAAAAAGTGTACAGACTATAGTTATAGTTAACAATGATTTTCTATGTATTTTAAAGTAGCTGAAAAGGAGATTTTTAAAGGTTGTTACCATAAAAAAGGAATAAATATTTGAGGTGATGGACATGCTAATTACTCTGATTTGATTCCACAATGTACCTGTGTATCAAATATCACTTTGTATCCCGTAAATATATACAGTTATACTTTGCCAACGAAAAATAAGATGAAAAAGTATATCTAAACATTAACAGAAATATATTAGTATCTGGATTACCCTTGAAAAATTGATTTAAATACACAGAAAATGCCACTTACATCTTCTACTTTCAAAATAATAACATCTTTGTGCCAAAAATTCTTTTTCTTGCTATTTGGGCAGCATGGAAGAGCAATCTTTCACACAGAGCCAGTATTTCCAGCTTTCCCTTTCCTAATTATACCAAAAGTCACTCTGAAGTCAGACCACTTTTATGCATTAATTAACCTGATTCCCTTATGCAAATATTTAACAAACATCCAAGAAACAAATATTCAGGCATTGATTGAATAAAACAAATATTCAGACATTGATTGAATTAAACTGAACCCATAATGCAGATTTCACATGCTGTTTATTTTGTTCCCACCTGAAGTAGTTGGGTGGATGTGGGCTTGACTTTTCTTACACTCCTGGGGTTTTGAGCATCATTTGGTGTGATTTATTTCCCTACAAACTGAGATTCAGGTAGGCAAGGAGCATATTTATTTCCTAGTCAGGGAAATGGGCTACAAACTATATCACGAGTGTTGATTTTTCTTAGTGCAAATGCTCTTTCATTTAAATCACTTTTAATCTTTAGAAAACGATAGTAAGAAGAATTGTAGAGAAAAGCTCAATATGTACATGATACCCAAGCATATTTTTTGTTTATGTTGATAAAAATGATTGAATGCCAACAATTACATCTCAACCAACCATTAATAAATCAAAGTTGCTGTTTATCTCAAGTTGGTAGTAAATTGCATCAAAAGGAAAGGAGAGAAGGGCGATGCAATGACCTTTCTTTATACTTTAATAAGCCTTAAAAACAGCATCTCTAAAGAGTTTTTATTACCCTCCCTTTCTCCCCCCTTGATGACTTCCTTTCCTTTATTCAAAAATCACTTACTGAGAATATGGTGTGCTGCGGGCCGTGTAGATCAGTAGATTGCGTTACTGTTTACTTTTTAAGTACTAGTTAATGTACACAGTGTTTTGGGAGAGAAAATAAGAAAGGAGGGAAAAAAGGAGGGGATGAGAGCAATGAGAGAAGGGGAGAGAAGGAACAAAGGCAAAGACAAAGGGCAAGTTGTTAATATTAATTCACATCACATTGAACTTTATTTCCCCTTGAGTTGGTTGCTTTTTTCACTTACCAAATATTTATTGAGCAAATACTGTGTTCCAGGCACAGTCCTAGGCCCTGGGGATGCAAAGTCAAGAAGGACTTGCTTACTTCTGTTCTCAGGGAATGTATAGCTTAGTGGGGGAGAGAAAGAAGTGAACACCAACATTGGGGGGGTGGGGGCCTGTTATGAGAGAGTCACGCCCAAGGAAAGATGAGATCCCAGAGAGAGCACCTGCCAGTTAGGTGACACAACTGTGTGAGATTTACTATGAGGAGGCCAAAAGTAAAACAAATGAAACCAAATAAAACCCTTCTATTGGTCAAGTTGGCCTAGATAAAAAGGGAAGAATTCACTGAGGAGACAATCACTGGACTGTATGTTTTTTCAGACTTACCAGCCTTCTAATCCCATTATTAATTTAAAATACATAAGAACATATTTCTCATTTGTTTGGCTACATTTTAATGCTTGCAATTGCTGAATAACTTTATGGATATGTGTCCCACATGATGGTATTGTCTGTTAAGCCTAATTTATACCTAATTTATAGACTTGTTAGTATTGTGCAGTTTCTTGGACAAGTCCCAAATCATTTTACCCTAATAGCAAATTATTACTATCTCATTGATTATTTTAAGAAAACTGAGAAAACTGGCAGATATTTTGGTAAGTCTGTTTGCTGGAGTTATTATTATTTTTTCCTAGTGAAGTGGTTTGTGTTTGTAATGGCATAATGGGAAGTTTCTAATAAAATATCAGCTCTGCCAATCATTCTATTGTGAAGTGGTGCAAAGTCAAAGTTGGAATGTCCTTCTCCAAGTGCACAGAGGGAAGGATAGGCAATACATTTTACATCATTTTATTTGGTAGACCAAGGCATTATGTGAACAACTACATCCCACTGTGTAAGCTGTGCATAAAAGGAGATGTGTTAAATGACTGCCAAATAAAAAAAATCTTTCAGTTTCTAGGTGACTTTACATGGGTAATCAAAGTGGCCCTGACATGAATATATTAACCATCATTCTGGAATTATTTTACAACCAAGGAAGCAAATATTACAGAAATAGAATTCTCATACATTATAACTTAGAAAAGGTGTGTGCAATTTTATCAGAATATAGTTAATATTAAAATGAGTCATTCTAAATTAGTTAGTAGAACTGTTTAATGAAGGTACATAACAAGAGTAGAATAGTAGTTATTCTTCTTATAACTGATTTTGCAAGTTTTTACCAACCTGATATAGCATTCAACTTAAGATAGCATTCATCCTGCTATTAGAGAAGGCACTCTTGAGCAAGATATTAATTCGTGAGCAGGGATATACCAAGATTGTTCAATAGATAACATAATGAAAATCCTGAAATTACTTCTAGCTTTTGCCATTTTAGCTTCATCATTATAAGAGAAGAGTGGTACTAATTCTTTCTAGCAAATTTAATAATAATTAGGTAATTGAATCTCCAAGTCACAGCATTTTTTCCTTCTTTGGTATCAGATATTTAAAGCTTCTCACAAGCATAAGTATGAGAAGTTTCTAAGGAATGAGTCTCACCACAATTAAGCCCTTTATAATAAACCTATTTTCATTAGCTAGTGAGAATTGTCAGAATATTAGCTTTACTACTCTACATGATGTTAATATGAAGCACATCTATTTTTACTTATTAATGAATTTCAACTTAGATTGATTAGGGTATTTGTTTTATTATGAAATTTTATTATAGATGACATTTATTATTCCTAATATGTTTATGTTATTCTTTGTTATCTAATCATAGTCACTTAATCATCCCTGTAGCTTATGGTAAATTCGTTTTCTTTAAGATTCTCAGGTGAGTCTGTCATAAATCTTTTCATACTTTCCTAACTTCTTCTTTTTTTTATTTTGAGTCAGAACCTCAAGCTGTCACCCTGGATAGAGTGCTGTGGCATCACAGCTCACAGCAACCTTCAATTCCTGGGCTCAAGCGAGTCTCTTGCCTCCACCTCCCAAGTAGCTGGGACTACAGGCGCCCGCCACAATGCCCGGCCATTTTTTGGTTGCAGCCGTCATTGTTGTTTGGTGGACCCGGGCTGGATTCAAACCCACCAGCTCGGGTGTACATGGCCGGCACTTTAGCCGGCTGAGCCACAGGCACTGAGCCGCTTTCCTAACTTCTGACTCACAAAGATAGAAACTTTCGATGTTAATTCATTCGAAGTGACTAAAAAAGTCCCCAATATATAAAAATAGCTTGTATAAGCATCTTAACCAGTGATATATTTATCATACTGTGACTGGAAAAAATAATCACATTCAATGAAGAAATAGAACACACACAAAAGTTGATATGTAAGTGCTGTAAAAATACTTAAAAGTTTTGATAAATGATACTTACTGGAATAATCTTGTTTTCTTGATCGTGTATCTTCAACTACATTCAGAAATGTCTGTTGTTTTTATCAATATTTTGCATATTGCAAATACCATGGAGAAGAACTATCCCTGGCGATTGTCTACAGCATATCAAAAGCCTATTTTATTTTGAGTCTATTTCACTGTGTTTACACGTCACCCAATTAAGGTCTGAATACTGTTTTAGTTCATGCAGGGTTATTATGTTAAAAGCCATTTACTCTTGGCAGCATGATCGTCACCTGCTTCTGGACTAAATCTTTGAACTGGTTTCTGTTTGAACTGATCAGTGTACACTCATATCTCTGGTAAGAATGCTCTTTCTCACGTTGTTCAACTGGTCAACACAGAACTCAGTTATTAGTCTCAGGAATGTTTCCCTCCCTCCACCAGCCTCGGCTTCCTGACGGGGTCAGTAGTATGTGCAACGCTGGTGCCTGGCAGTCTCCTGGGAGCATTTGCCTCACTGCATTTTCCTCCTTACATCTCCCTGACAAGACTGTCTCCCCTATTAGGCTGAACTCTTTAAAGACAAAAACTCTATCTTAGTCATTTATTTTTTTCCCCTCGATGTATATGTATGGCACGATTTCTGTCATGGTATATGGTAGGGGTTATTACATATTTGTTGCATCAGAAACGATGTAATTGGCTATCCATATAAAAACAGATTGCTGTGATGCCTAAAAGTGATAAAGAAAGATGGATCACGAGGCATGAAATGATTAAACATCTCTCTGGAAGGGGTAGATACGACAAGAAATCAGATAGATGTGGCTGTAGAGCTCTCTATTTCCTTAAGATTTTTAAAAAATAAATCATTATTTTATATATTTTCATTGAAATTTAGAACCTATGTGACTTTTCTTCTCATGTCATCTCTTCTTTTTTAAATAAATAAGAAAAGACATGCCCTGGAGGAATACTCTGAAAACTCCACCAAGCTTCCCAACTTGAAGAAGATTGCCAACTTAGACACATCCGAAGGTTTTTCTCTTATAAAGCCAAGAAATGTGAAACTTATTAGCAGTTCTCTTGTACAGTTTTATGAGGAAAAGGAACATGCAGAAGTTACTGTTCCTATGGCAATGAATCTTTGGTTCTGATTCCTTTCCCAGCTTTGCAGCCAGCGAGCCGGGGCTATGGATTCCTCGCACAACCAGACAGCTGGCGGAGCCTCCTCGGACGGAACAGTTGTGTCGACAAAAATCTTTGTTGAATTTGCTTTCCTGTTTCCTCTGTTAATTCTGACTGGTATTTAAGAAAAAAATAACATGCTATGTACTGATAATTGGGTGGATTTTTCACACAGCTTGCTTCCCTTTCATATAAAACCCATCTATTTTATATTTGCTTGTGCTTGACTTATGAATCAGCTTGCATTTTGCTGCTTGTATCAGATCATTCAGGAAAAAAGTCTGAAAATCAGGGTATCATTTCTGCAGCAGGGGCTCAAACTCTGTGATTTTGATTTTGCCTGCACTGAGGCCACATATCACGTACCTTGGGCCCTCGGAGCTGTATTGCAGTGTCAGTAGAGTAACAGCATCATGCCTTAGAATTCAGTTTTGGATCATTAGAGGACAATTTTAGGCCAGGCAAGAGAACCATGATAGGAAGAGTCTTGCCAAACTTCAACTGCATCATTTTGTATTAAATTAAGATTTGTTTTCCATAACTGTAAAAAACAGCAATTTATGAGCAGAGGGTAAATATAATATTACCAAAGTCATCATTTAACTGTTTTTGAGGGGAAGAACTGTAAAAAAGCAAGGATGGAAAGAAGAAGGTTTCACTCTCGTTACACAGAGTATAATTTAAGGGAGGTAGTTATAATTTTTTATTTTGAAGTTGTTAAGCATTCAGGATTAAAATTTTCAACATAAAGTATAATAGACTATCTTTTTGTGTAAAGTTCTATGAGTTTTGACACATGTATGCATGTTTGTAACCACTACTACATTCAGGTTAAAAAATGAACAGGTCTCTCACCCCAGAATGGTCTTTCATGTCATTCTTTTACAGGTGTTCTCTGTCCAGATCCATAATTCCTGGAACCACTGATCTGTGTTGTTTTTGAAAATATCATATACAGAGAATTGCACAGTGAGTTGCATTTGAAACTGGTTTCTTTCACCTGGCATAATGCTTTCAGATTTGGTCAAGCTGTTGCATGTTATCTAGTTTGTTCCTTTTCACTGCTCAGTAGCTTTCCATTTTATGGGTGTACCACAGTTTGCCTGTCCATCATTTGGGCCTTTTATAACTTCTGACAATTATGAATAGAATAGAAGTTCTATAAATATCTGTGTGACGATGAGTTTTCATTTTGATTTACTTTCCTTGAGGGGGATTGCTAGGTCATATGCTAAGTGCATATGTAAACTTGTAAGAATCTATCAAATTATTTTCAGAGTGGCTGTACCATTTTGCATTTCAAGAATGAGGTTTTCATATAACTTGTCAGCATGAAGTCCCCCCAAATATGGGTCTTTTCATGCTGCTCCCTTCTCTCCTCAGGGCTCTTCACCCAGAGGCTATGTAGTGGCCAGGAAACATTAGTCAAATGGAAAATAAAGTATGTGTACAAATTTAAAAATAACTGCATAATGAGTTTCCTTACTACCACTTTGAGAGCAGAGCTATGCTAAAAGATGATTTGGAGAATATTATTAGGCTTGAATTCCAATTTGAATTTCTTAGACTTTTTTTAATCTTCCAGTCCAAGTCATAGGGCCTCCAAACCGCAATGTGTTTTCTGGGACAGAAATAAAGGTCCTTGTGTGAAGGAGGAAGAAAAGAGGGAGAGAAAAAGAGGAGGGAAGAAGAAGAGAAAAAGTGAGAGAGCTGGGTGTGTGGTTGTCAGGTAAAGTACAGAATGGCCAGTTATATTTTAATAACAGATAAAGAATAAGTACTTTTTTCCAGTAAAAGTACGTCTCAAATATTGCACAGAACATACTTATGTGAAAAATTATTTGATATTTATCTGATACTGAAATTTTACTAGCCACTCTGTTTTTATTTGCCAAATATGGCAACTCTTGTTGGGTTCCAGGAGAGTGTTGAGTCCATTTACCTATCCCGTTACATGGAGTAGAAAAGAAGGGATGATTATCTCCCTTCCTTCTCTTAGAAGGTCCTGCCTAGTCTAAGACAGGAAGGCAAGAGAATCCAAAGGTCTCGAGAACTTACTTTCTTCTCTTTATTGATAAATAATATTTTACATGCATAGAATGTGTAGTGATTAATTCAGAGTATTTGGAGTGTCCATTGCCTTGTCTGTTTATCTTTTTTGTGGGTCGAAAACATTTCATGTCCTCTCTTCTACCGAGTTTGAAATATTAGTATCTTGTTGCCAACTATAGTCTGTTATTAAACATGAGAGAGTCTTTCTTCTGTTTAACTGTAAGTTTGTACCCATTCACCAATCTCTCTTCATTTCCACCTCTCCCACCCCTTCTCACCCTTCCCATTTTCTGGTATCTATCATTCTATTCTCTATCTCTATGATTTCAAATTTTTTAGACCCTGCATATGAGTGAGAACATGCAATATTTGTCTTTTTGTGACCAGGTTGTGTAACTTAATACAATATTCTCTACTTTCATCCATGTTGCTGCAAATGGCATGATTTCAATCTTTTTAATGGCCAAATAGTATTCTGTTGTGTATTTGCACCATATTTTCTTTATCCATTTATTCATTGATGGACACTTAGGTTGATTCAATATCTTTGCAATTTTAAATAGTCCTGTGATAAATATGGGAATGCTGGGATCCCTTCAGTATATTTTATTTTCCTTTTGATAAATACCCAGTAGTAAGATTGCTGGATCAGTTCTGTCTTTAGTTTTTTGAGAAACTTACATACTGGTTATACTAATTCACATACTTACCACCAGTGTGTAAGAGTTCCTTTTTCTCTGCATCCTCACCAGCCTCTGTTATTTATTTACTAATTTATTTATTTGATAATAGCCATTCTAACTGGGTATTTATCAATAAGATGATATTTCATGATTTTTTTATTTCCCTGATGATTAGTGATGCTGAGCATTTTATCATCTACCTTTTGGCCATTTGTATGTCTTCTTTTTGGAGGACTTGTCTATTCATGTCCTTTGCCTACCTTTTAATGGGATTTTTTTTATTGTTAATTTTTTTTTATAATTTTATTAAGTCATAATTGTGTACATCAGTGCAATCATGGGGCACAATGTGCTGACTTCATATACAATCTGAAATATTTTGGTTGAACTTTTAAACATAGCCTTCAAGGCATTTTCTTAATCACTATATGAAGACATTGATATTCTACATTTAATAAGTTTCACCTGTACCCTACTAAGATGCACCGTAGGTGTGATCCCACCAATTGCCCTCCTTCCACCTATCCTCCCCTCTCCCCTCCCCTCCCTTGCCCTTTTCCCTGTATTCTTGTGCTATAATTGGGTTTTAGGCTTCATATGAAAGCTATAAATTAGTTTCATAGTAGGGCTGAGTACATTGGATACTTTTTCTTCCATTCTTGAGATACTTTGCTAAGAAGAATATGTTCCAGCTCCATCCATGTAAACACAAAAGAGGTAAAGTCTCCATCTTTCTTTAAGGCTGCATAATATTCCAAGGTGTACATGTACCACAGTTTATTAATCCATTCATGGGTTGATGGGCACTTGGGCTTCTTCCATGACTTAGCAATTATGAATTGGGCTGCAATAAACATTCTGGTACAGATGTCTTTGTTGTAGTGTGATTTTTTGGTCTTCTGGGTATATACCTAGTAAAGGAATTATAGGGTCAAATGGCAAGTCTATTTTTAAATCTCTGAGTGTTCTCCAAACGTCTTTCCAAAAGGGATGTATTAGTTTACATTCCCACCAGCAATGTAGAAGTGTTCCCTTTTCTCCACATCCACACCAACATCTCTGGTTTTGGGATTTCGTCATGTGGGCTAATCTTACTGGAGTTAGATGATATCTCAAGGTAGTTTTGATTCGCATTTCTCTGATGATTAAGGATATTGAGCATTTTTTCATGTGTCTGTAGGCCATGCGCCTGTCTTCTTTAGAGAAGTTTCTCTTCAGATTTTTTGCCCATCCTGAGATGGGATTGCTTATTCTTTTCTTGCTAATATGTTGGAGTTCTCTGTGTATTCTGGTTATTAAACCTTTGTCGGCGGCATAACCTGCAAATATTCTCTCCCATCTGAGGGCTGTCTGCTTGCTCTACTTACTATGTTCTTAGCTGTACAGAAGCTTTTTAGTTTGATCAGGTCCCAGTAGTGTATTTTTGATGCTGCTTCAATTGCCTGGGGAGTCTTCCTCATAAAATATTCATCAAGCCAATTCCTTCAAGAGTTTCCCCTGTACTTTCTTCTAATATTTTGATAGTTTCATGTCTTAAGTTTAAATCTTTAATCCAGTGAGAGTCTACCTTAGTTAATGGTGAGAGGTGTGGCTCCAGTTTTAGTCTTCTACAGGTCGCCAGCCATTTCACCCAGCACCATTTGTTAAATAGGGAGTCTTTTCCTCACTGAATGTTTTTAATTGGCTTGTCAAAGATCAAGTAACGGTAAGTTGCTGGATTCATCTCTTGGTTCTCTATTCTGTTCCAAACATCTACCTCTCTGTTTTTGTGCCAGTACCATGCTGTTTTGATCACTATTGATTTATAGTAAAGTCTCAGATCTGGTAGCGTGATTCCTTCTGCTTTGTTTTTATTTCTGAGTAATGTCTTGGCTATTCGAGGTTTTTTCTGATTCCATATAAAACGAAGTATTATTTTTTCGAGATCTTTAAAACATGATAATGGAGCTTTGATAGGAATTGCATTAAAGAGTATTCTT
>CAUYRH010011021.1:0-11610 GCA_963574655.1 Perodicticus potto | reverse complement strand
CCTCAAGCTGTCACCCTGGATAGAGTGCTGTGGCATCACAGCTCACAACAACCTCCAATTCCTGGGCTCAAGCGAGTCTCCTGCCTCTGCCTCCCAGGTAGCTGGGACTACAGGCGCCCGCCACAACGCCCGGCCATTTTTTGGTTGCAGCAGTCATTGTTGTTTGGCGGGCCCGGGTTGGATTTGAACCTGCCAGGTCAGGTGTACATGGCTGGCGCCTTAGCCCGTTGAGCCACAGGCGCTGAGCCCAAACATGTTACTCTGAAATAAAACCGCCATGCAGCAGCACAGACCAGCAGGTGACGGGTACAAGCCAGGACACGGGGACGCTCCGATGCATCCTGCTGGTGGAGGAGGCCAGAGCAGAAGTCCGTTCACGGTCTCGTCCATCACAGAGACATCACGGAAGAGGCAGATTCATAGGGTACTAAGACACCAGGCGTAGAGACGAGGGCAGGCAGGGCTGACGGCAAAGTGTGACACAGGAAATCCTGGAGTGGGGAGTCTGGAAAGCGCTCCGCTTCTTGATTCCTGCCATGGTTACACAACTCTAGGCAAAACTCATAGGACCCTAAACCAAAAAGAATAAATTTAACTATACATAAATTTAAAAAGTAAAAGCCCACATCCAAGAAAAGAGGAAAATGAAAAATCTATGTGAATGCATCACATACGACAGGTG
The DNA here is from genome assembly GCA_963574655.1 of Perodicticus potto. Lineage (NCBI taxonomy): Eukaryota > Metazoa > Chordata > Mammalia > Primates > Lorisidae > Perodicticus > Perodicticus potto. The sequence goes on along the minus strand of CAUYRH010011021.1, from coordinate 10,928 downwards.
CTATACGTGGGTGTTCTTTCCTTTTTTAATTTAAAATTATTTAAAATTATTTTAACATTTTTTATTTGTACTGTAAGGTAAAATAGATACATAAACCACACAAAACAAACACATGATAATGAATTATAATGATATCCTTGTAACCCGCGTGCTTTCTCGTCATCCCAGAAGCCCCTCATGCTCCCGTCCAGTAAAACTCCCTCCCAGCTTTAGTAATTTTTATGATTTTTTAGTGATTTTTATAGTTATCACTTCCTTATCTTTGTAATCATCCAAACGTACATTCCTAGACCCTCTAATTTAGACTTGATCATTTTTTTTTTTTTTTGAGACAGAGCCTCAAGCTGTCACCCTCAGTAGAGAGCTGTGGCATCACAGCTCACAGCAACCTCCAATTCCTGGGCTCAAGCGAGTCTCTTGCCTCCGTCTCCCAAGTAGCTGGGACTACAGGTGCCCGCCACAACGCCCAGCCATTTTTTGGTTGCAGCCGTCATTGTTGTTTGGCAGGCCCGGGGTGGATTTGAACCCGCCAGCTCAGCTGTACGTGGCTGGTGCCTTAGCCCGTTGAGCCACAGACGCCGAGCCAGACTTGATCATTTTTGAGGTTTCTTTCTTATAATCCACGATTTTCCTTCCAGGCCCTGTCTTTTTCTGACAATTTATCTGTTGAAGAATCCAAGCCCTTTGCACGTAGTTTCCCGCTGTCTGGACTTTGGGGTTTTGTGCTCACAGGGAGGTTGAATGTGGTCCTCTCCCCTGGACTTGCCGTAAACTGACAGCTGGAACTGGAGGTCCCATCTGACCTGGGTTCAAACTCTTTGACAAGGCCACAGCTGATACTTGGGTCTTGTACCAGAAGTACTTCTCATCTCATTAGCTAAAGGGCAAATTTATCATTCAAAATTCAGAAAACTGAATAGTAGGGCGGGGCCTGTGGCTCATCGAATAGGGCGCCGGCCCCATATACCGAAGGTGGCGGGTTCAAACCCGGCCTCGGCCAAACTGCAAAACAGAAAAATAGCCGGGCGTTGTGGCGGGCGCCTGTAGTCTCAGCTACTCGGGAGGCTGAGGCAAGAGAATCGCCTAAGCCCAGGAATTGGAGGTTGTTGTGAGCTGTGTGATGCCACAGCACTCTACCCAGGGCCAGAGAGTGAGACTCTGTCTCAACAAAAAAAAAAAAAGAAAGAAAACTGAATAGTATAACATAAATTTGAATACTTTAGCTTTTAGAGCATTTTTTAACTTGATTTTTGAAGAAGAGAGTTCTGTCTTGTTCCAGGATAGAGTGCTGGAGCATCATCATAGCTCACAGCAACCTCAAATTCCTGGGTTCAGGTGACCCTCCCGCCTTGTCCCTAATAGTAGCTGGGACTACAGGCACCTGCCACCATATGTAGCTAATTTTTCTATTTTTAGTAGAGACGGGGGTCTCACTCTTGCTCAGGCTGGTCTTGAACCCGTGGCCTCATGTGATCCTCCTGCCTTCCAGAATTCTAGGATTGTAGGTGTGAGCCACTGTTCCTGGTCAAAGGATATGTTTTATGAATTTGGCACATTTGTATTCTTGAAATTTTATGGCTTAATATTGCCCTAAAACTGTTGGGACATTCTCTCTATCAGATGAAGATAAAATATCTTGTGTTCTCATCTGACACGTGGGATTCAAGTTCAGGACCCCAGGGTTTTACTCCTCTCACTTCGTTATTTTTGCATCTCGTTTTCTTACATTCAAATTTCTGATCCTCAGGGACGTGAGAGATGACAGAATTATATATCAATGTTGGTATTTGTCACCATAATATTGTATACATGTAATAACAGGAACGGTGTAAAATATACACTATCCTATTTAATCTGCTTTTTCATTTAGAGATACAACTGATGAAATTAATACTGTGTTAGGAAACTGTATATATGGAAATAAAGTATCATGTACCCCGATGTCCTGGATTCAGCCTTGATTGAAATTATAGTTAACACCAGAGTGCAAATTATTTTTAATTTTTTTCCTTCCAAGGCATAAGTGTTTTTATTTATTTTACCTTTTTTCCATCTTCAGAAGATCTTCCCATCTGCCTCCATTCTAGCACCTGTAAATATATATAAGTTACACTCTGTATTTTAATCTGACAGGCATTTTAGCCAGATGAAGAGTTTTTCCCCCGTTTTTCAAAATTACAGAATATTATGGAAGGACAAATGTTTTGCTTTTGTACTGCTTGAGTCACAGTGTGCCCATCAGCTGGATAGTGTGCACTGCACCTCTTATGTATGAATTCACCCTTCCCCTCCTCCCCCTGCATGGAGTTTTTCAACTGGAACTTGAAAGAAAACTCTAGGAAGCTGGTGACATAAGTCATTTTATCAGTTGAAAGCATTACAAGCGCTGGATTAACAATTAGCCTTTATTTAGATAGGTTAGGGAGTTGGTGAGTAAATATTTACAACATGGTTTGCCATAAAATGTAAGTTAAATCTATAATTACTCTGCATCTTATCATAAGTGTGCAGCTTCAACTAAGTCTGTTTACTAAGGAGGGCCAAGAGCTTTCCTTTAATATTGAAAGTTTCTATTAGAGCTTCAGGACTGTTGAGAAGTGAATGTCTGAGCACACATCTGTGGAATGTGTGCTGTCGAAAACTGTGTTTGCCATATGAGGTTGTTCTGTAATGGCTAGATAAGATTTTAATAAACACTTAAAAGGGAAGATTAAAAAAAAGATGATAAGTCAGTAATAAAATACAAAGAGAACCTCACAGAAAAGCTTAAAAAGGAAAAACTTTAGTGGCCAGAAAAGCCATAAACCGAACAAAACAGATGAAATGAGAAAGTTGTAGTGGTAAAAAAAAGAATGTTGACTCCAATAAGATGGACATGAAAGGGAAAGTTTTCCCAGTTATGAAAGCCAGTGTTTCTATTTGGGGGTGTGAGAAGGGCGGACCTCATTATAACAGGCTCCATTTAGGCTTTGCTAATGGTCTGAGACTTAAACTTGCTAATTCAATATAATTCAGTCCCTTGGAGTTTAAATTACCTACTTGAGTCTAATTGCTCCATCCGGTAAAGCGTCTGTCTCTTCCCCTTTTCTTCTCATGCATGTGAGAAAACAGGCTGAACAGATGAGAAAGAGAGGGAGAGAGAAAGGGAGAGAGAGAGGTTCCCATCAGCCGGTAGAGGAGGAGCTAAGCGGCAGTGGTTTGGGGGAAAATGGCGAACCTCAGGAGGAAAAGTGAAACCCAAGGACCCATCTCACCAGACACAGAAACAGACTCCTAATGACTTAGACATTGACGTCCAAGGCAAACCTTCTGAGGGCTAGGAGAATTTAAACAAATGTATGCCAAGGTATGAAAAGATATTTTTTTAAAAGATAAAATAAGCCCAAACCATAAAGAAACATTGGTAGGGTGGTGCCTGTGGCTCAGCAAGTGGGGCACTGGCCCCATATACCGAGGGTGGTGGGTTCAAGCCCAGCCTCAGCCACGCCCGGCACCTGTAGTCCCAGCTACTCGGGAGGCTGAGGCAATAGAATCGCCTAAGCCCAGGAGTTGGAGGTTGCTGTGAGCTGTGTGATGTCATGGCACTCTACTGAGGGTGATAAAAGTGAGACTCTGTCTCTACAAAAAAAAAAAAAAAAAAAAAATGAAGAAGAAAGAAAGAAAAAAAGAAAATGCAAATATCATAGAAATATAAAAAAAAAAAGAAAAAGAAACATTGGTAAATTTGACTAGCTCTTTATTAGGACACTCACTGCCATATTGTTGTTAATGGCAAATAATTACGAATTGCATTGATTTCCACAGGTTGGATGAATTGTGGTGTCTTTGTACTAACTTATCGGTCATGTGATCCTGAGCTTAAACCTCTGCATCTTTGTTTTTTTACCTCACTATGAGGATTGTAACCGTACCTCATAAGATTTTTGTGAGTATGAGTCCATAGTATAAAATTTTACCTAGGACAGTGTCAAGCACAAAATATTAGTAAGTTGAAATGTCCTATTTCCTTAAGTACTGTTTTGACACTTGGTATCTTTGACATTTCACTTTGACACTTCTTGCTTTATTTTTATTATGAAGGTACATCCTCATTCTTTTAAATGTACATTTTGGCTCATGAGGATCTTTCAAAGTTTTTTAGAGCAATTTTTGTGAAGCCATGGATAAGTGAGAAATTTGTGTTATTTTCAAATATGGGTTCCGTTCGTGGAACAGTGCAGCTCAGACAGATGGAAATATAATATCAGTAAAGTATTTGGGAAAGATGTGGTTAATGAATGTGCAATTCCTCGATGGTCTGAGAAGTTCTGTTCTGGCGATTTTAATTTTGAAAATGAGCCTCGCCGGCAACCTGAGACCACGGAGGATAATGATGAGCTGAAAGCTGTAGTGGAAACAAATCCATCTCAGCCTATGTGTGAATTAGCAGCAAGGTTTGATGTTATTATTCCAACAGCATTGGGCCATTTGAAACAAATGGGCAATGTCAAGAAGTTGGATAGATGGGCTCCCTGTGAATTAAACAACCATCAAAAGAAAAATCATCTCGAAGGTTACCTTTCTTTGCTGTCACAACAGGAAGGTGAACCATTTCTACACTACATTGTTATGTGTGATGAAAACTGGATGCTTTTTGACAATCCCAAGTGTTTGGCACAATGGTTGGATAAAAAAGACCCGCCAAAAACAGAGTCCAAATCCAAGTCTTCATCTGAAAAAGCTGATGGCGTGTGTGTAGTGGTCCAGCGCTGGTGTCATCCACCACAGCTCCATGAAACTGGTCAGTCCATTACGGGATGTCCACTGCAACCAGCTGGACAACCCAATGAGACGCTGAGGTTGGCAGCCAAGATGGGTCAGTAGAGACAGGCCAGTCCCCTTGCACGACCACTTGTCATATAATGACATGCTGCTGCTCAAACTAGGGAGGCTGGACCCGGAATCTTGGTCATCCGCCATGTCCACCAGATGTCCTACCAACTGGCTACCACTTCTTCCTGGCTTTAGACCACTCTTGCTGGAAAAAGGACTCCAATTCTCAACAAGCTGTGGAAAACGCCTTTTGTGACTTCTTTGCTGCTCTCTCTCCAGGCTTCCTCACTGCTGGCAAACACAAGCTACCGTTAAGATGCAAAACTGGGTTGCTGGTGTGGGCATGTATGTTGATACTCCTTGTTTGAGACACAATGACGTTTTGATTAGAAGTAGAACATTTCACATTTAATGACCTATTGAAACCTCTTCAGAGGCTCAGCAGCAGCAGTGAGGAGCAGCGATAGGAAGTGGTGGGACGTGGGACACAACAATGCAGCAGCATGGGGCCTTAGGGAGGTTGGCAGGGCTCAGGAGTATCTATGGCAGTGATTTGCAGCCACTGTGTGGTGAAATTTTTGAGGATCATTAACTAAATTACTTTTGGCTGGGCGTGGTGGCTCACGCCTATAGTCCCAGCACTCTGGGAGGCCGAGCCTGGTGGATTGCCTGACGTCACGAGTTCAAGACCAGCCTGAGCAAGAGCGAGACCCCTTCTGTAAAAATAGAAAACTGAGACAAGAAGATCATTTGAGCCCAAGAGTAGGAGGTTGCTGTGAGCTATGAGGATGCTACGGCACTCTACCTAGGGAGACAGCTTGAGACTCTATCTCAAAAAAAAAAAAAAAAAGTATATATATATATATATATATATATATATATATATATATATATTCAAAGCAGAGTGAGTATATTCTTCTATATTCTTTTCTACTCTTTTTATGGATTGACATAATTTAGGTGCTCACAGAAGTTTAAGTATAGGCTCAAGTGTGCCATGAGATTTAAAAAAAGGTTGAAAAACAGTGATCTATGGTATCTAGTTTTAAGCTAGATTTTTCTTTTATTTTCTATGTTAGCATATGCCTGAAAAGAATATTTTTTAAAAGACTAGGAGCATGCTAATCATCATCCATACCCCCATTACACAGGAGCTACTCAAAAAAAGAAAAAATAATAATAATTAAGTCTTGGAAACCTTCATTTAAAATGTTCAAAGTAAGCAAATGATCTCTTTTCAGAAATACATAGGAAAAAATTCCCATTTTATGTTTTCTGGCACAAAAGAAAGTCTCCTGAGAATGTGGGGGATGTGCTGTTTTATCATTATCTAGCATAGCATGGGAATTAAAACTATGTTCACAGACTAGTTGATGATTTGCTTCTCCGGAGTTTGAAACTTTTCCATGAAATGGTTTATACAGAGTGACTAATTTCCCAGATTAACTCATAAACCCATGTTGTTCCTTTAATTGACATAAATTGCAACAAATACAGGATACATTCTGTATTTTATTTAATTAATTTCTTTTTTTTTTTGTTCAATACTTTAAGATAATATCAGTCTCCATACAGTTAAAGGAAAATTCTAAATCAGCTGGTGTTTTAAATTTCCCTGTCTTTCAAACCTCATCTCCTTATAAATACATAACTTATCCTAATTCCAAACATGCCTTGATTAGCTTTTCTAAAATAGACTTTCTTTTTTTTTTGTAGAGACAGAGTCTCACTTTATCGCCCTTGGTAGAGTGCTGTGGTGTCACAGCTCACAGCAACCTCCAACTCCTGGGCTTAGGTGATTCTCTTGCCTCAGCCTCCAGAGTAGCTGGGACTACAGGTGCCCACCACAACGCCCAGCTATTTTTTGTTGCAGTTTGCCTGGGGCTGGGTTTGAACCCACCACCCTCAGTATATGGGGCCAGCACCCTGCCCACCGAGCCACAGGCGCCACCCTAAAATAGACTTTCTTAATGATGGAAATCTAACACTTCCCACTGATTTTGTAGGTTCCAAAGGGAAGTTTCAGGAAAGCCCTGCCCCAGTCAGTCTCTCTTACTTGGTGACGTCTCAGGCCAGAGAAGTCTGGAGGAATATGCAGACAGGCCTACCTTGGTAGGTAACAGGTCGGGTGGTGGGCGTACTGGGCAGAAGTGGCAGACACAGCACAGATAGTTCGAAAACAAGATTTTGTCAAGAAGATCCAGGTTGAAGCCCGGAAGATGACAGCTTCTAAAAGCTGAGTATTAATAGCATGGACCAAAGTACAAGATGAACAGAGAAAAAATTAAGATTCAAAACCAGGAAGAAACTAACTTGTTAAAAATCAAGGCCATTGACAAGGGATTTGGACGGGAGTTTCTGTTTAGGTGGGAAGCGGAAATGCCTTTCTCTCTCTCCTTTTTCCTTCCCTTTTCATTTTTCTTCCTCCTTCTTACTTTCCTTCTTGTTTTATTTAGAAAAACTTTTATAGGTGTGTCACCATCCAGAATGGACAAGTGTTAATATTTCATATAGCACTACAAAATGACCATAATCAATAAGAAGCTAGGGTATACTTCAAAAGAGGGGATTTGGAATGCTCCTCACATAAAGAAATGTTAGATGCCCGAGGTGATGGACTCTCCAATTACCCTGATTTGATTAAGTCACATTGTGTTCCTGTATCAAAGCATCATACATGGCTAAGGAAGGGGCGGTGGCTAACACCTGCAATCCAGTAATGTTAGAACTCCGGGAGGCCAAGGCAGGAAGATCACTCAAGGGCAGGAGTTGGAGACCAACTGGAGCGAGAGTGAGAACCTATCTCTATAAAAAGATATAAAAAAATAGAAAAATTAGCTGGGCCTGGTGGTGGTGCCTGTGGCTACCAAGCACTAGCTATTTGAGAGGCTGAAGCAGGAGGATCCACTTGAACCCAGGAATTTGAGGTTGTAATAAGCTATTATGACACCACAGCAGTCCAGCCGGAGTGACAGAGTGAGACCTTGTCTCAAACCACAAATAAAAACAAAGCAAAACAAGAAAATAAAAACATCACATATACCCTATAAAGACATACCACTATAATATATCAATAATAATTAAAAATAAAAAAATTAAATGTTAATATTTTATATTTGCTTCAAGTATTTTAAATAAAGAAATAAATATTACAAATGAATATGTAAGATTCTTTTGGTCAGGCTGGTCTCAAGCGATCCTCCAGCCTCAGCCTCCAAAGTGCTAGGATTGCAGTTGTGAACCACTGCACTGACCCACACTTTTTTTTTTTTTTGTGGGTGGTGGTTTTACTACATACCTATCTAAGGAGAAAAATGTGGTGATACTTGCTAAATCATGGTAATGAAGACTTTATTTGGGGTACTTGTGATAGGTATAGGGACTACGGCAATGATATTTTGTAGAGGGGGAGAGATATTTGGTTCAATTCTGAATACAGGATGAGTGAGTATTTATTTATAGCCAAGGAGCAGGGTGGGAGTCAGTGGATGAAAAATTACTTAGAGGAAACATCAGGGGTCAGAGGGATTCTAGCTAAACTGGCATAATAGGACTCTTGCTTCAGACAAGCCAGGGTGTCAGATGTCACCTGTGGGTTGGTGGAGCTTGGTCAGATATGGAGGGTGGTCAGACCCTAAGGGTGGGCATTCTTTTCTTTTCTTTTTAGCAGTTTTTGGCCAGGGCCGGGTTTGAACCTCTGGCATAGGGGGCCGGCGCCCTACCTCTTTGAACCACAGGTGCCACCCTGTGTGGGCATTCTTACTAAACTGACTTAGCAAAGTTCTTTGCTAAAGACAATTAAAAAATCACCCCTTTGTTTCATTCCAGGATCATGTTTTAAAGACATGGAATATTTCTAGTAGCTAGACTTCTCTGGTCCCCTCAAGTTTAAAGCATGGGATTCAAAATTCTAACTTACATCCCGGTGGTAATTTATAGTCCTATGTCAAGGATAATTAGGCTGTCATGATGCAGGAATCTTAAATGATGTAAGTTCTTGGCTATTACAGGAATCTTAAGATGATTTAAAATTAACCATAGAGAAAAGCTTTTGTTTATCTGTCATGTAGTAGTACCAGTGCCCCATAGTGTTTGGGGCATCAGAACTTATGTTTCCTCACAGCTTCCCAAGACTGTGAGTCTGTAATACTTGCTCTCAACAAAAGCCTTTGTTGTGTAGTTGAACCAGCTTCTTCCCAACGTTGTCAATGACCAGGGACAATTTTCAGTTCACTTTCCTGTATCAATTGGAGACTTCTTGTCTGAAGCAACATCTTTCCACCCAGCTGATTATGGCCTCCTTGACTCCTGCGAGAGGCCAGTTAGGGAGAGTCTGAAGCCCCAGACTAGATTTCCCAAGAGGTAGGGAGTTGGACACAGAAAGAATGTGGTAACCATTAGAGGCTGAGCCATTGCCTCCATCCCAAAATGTGCCCTGGGTTTCTTTAGGAAAGAGTCCTATGTTCTCGTCAGTTTGGGTAAAACTAAACATCATCTTCATGTTTTGGAGATCTATAATTCTTATACATTAGCACTTTACATGCTCTGAGAAATGCCCTAGTAAAAGAACCTGGCTTCATATTCTGCAACCCAGCAATACCCCGATTTATTTGACTCTGGGGGCACTTTTTCTCAAGTAATCCTACTTCACTAACGTTTATGGAAGTTATGACTTAGGATAATCATTTGGGGAAATGCCGAGAGCCATTTGGCCTCAAAGATCCAAGATGACGTAGGGGACAATAAAACAGAGCCTTAGGGCTAGAAAAGGGCAAAGCTCAAGGGAGGCTTTTTTGGAAAAAAAAGAAAAAAAGATGGGAGAAGCTTGCAACTAGTTAAGGGCTGGGCCAAGAGTGTAAGGAGGTGGCAAGATCGAGGTCACAGGAAAAGGAAGATCCCTGGAGTCCTGTAAGGACCAAGTGAGATAACTGTTATTATGGGCACACATTTTACAAAAACGAAGGTTCCACGAGGTGAAGTTGCCCAAGGTCACACAGCTGGCCAGTGGCAGAGCTGGGGTTCCAGGTCAGGTGTGACTCTGTGACTTGTGAGCCGGCCACTGTGACACACGCTCCCCCAAGTCCCAGTGATTTTGTGTTTTGAGTATCTTTCCAAAATCTCTTCTTTCCATCCTCCCACTGGGCAGGAGTGGACGATGAGCCCCATTTTTGGATGTATGGAATTTCGAGGTTCCCGTGGAGCCAGCTTCGCATCCTCTCTCCACATTACCGCACACACTTCCTCTCTGTCCCCAAAATGCTCCTACCTCTTTGTCAGTCCCTATCTTTGCCTCCAGCCCTTCCCTCACAGTTAAGTCATCATATGTGTTTATACACACACATATACACATTATATACACTTATTAGACACATACATATTTGATACACCTATATATACACATATATAATATAAAATACACGTGTATTTTACTGTGAGTGTAAGACACACGTTATTGTATGTGTCCTTTTAACATACATATATATATACAAATGCATAAACGTTATTAATCTGTGATGTAATTATTTGCAAAGTTCCCCACCCCCTGCCTGAAAGCCTTAATTCTTATGAATTTACAGTCAGCAGCAGGGGAAATAATGTAATGGTTGTAAATTGGAAATGATGACTTTGGGTGGGGCTTCGGAACTCTTAAGTGGAATTTTTGTTTTGTTACTTTGCTGCTACTTGGGATTCCAAATTATAGTGAGAAGCTTTGGTAAAATTCTGTTACCCTTTTGGGAGGGGATACTTGGAAGTATTGATAAAGGAGAAATACCCAATATAATTTATTTAGATTTTTCAAAACCCTTTTGACAAAGTTCCAGAATAAATACTGCATTTAAAAAGATAATTATAAGTTGTTGGAAGCATTTTGTTACAGATAGGATAAATATTGAATTTATTCTTATTTATTTTTATTTGAATTAAAAATAACTCTCTGGCAGTTATGGACATTCTAAAGAGAGATAACTATAAAATTTTTTTTTAAATTATTTTTTATTGAGTCATAACTGTGTACAATAATTCAGTCTTGGAGTACAGTGTGCAGGCTTCCCATACAATCGGAGATATTTTTATCAACCTGATTAATATAACATTCATGATATTTTCTCATTTAC
>CAUYRH010011020.1:0-23576 GCA_963574655.1 Perodicticus potto | reverse complement strand
CTTCAAGTACCTTTGTCATCTAGCATCTCATTTTCTCAACTCTGATACGGGAATTTCAGGCTCTTGGTCTCGGCGATTCGAAGAAGGAATCGACGGACCACAATAGTGGTGGTAAGTTAGGATTTATTTATAGGAAAGAATTATAAGTAGAGGGGGATTTAGATATAGGAAAGAATTATAAGTAGAGGAAGAACTAAACCTCCAGGCCAGAGGACCCAGGAGGGGAGCAAATTCTCTTGCCTCTGGAGGGAAACAGGCAGCTCTTCCTGTTCCCTCTCTCTGAGGTCTAGAGGTCAGCTTCTGAAAGAGCAGGCAGCTCTACCCTGCTCCCTTTACTGAGGTCTAGTCGAGGTCTAGCCGAGGTCGGCTTCTGAAAGGGAGCAGGCAGCTCTACCCTGCTCCCTTTACCGAGGTCTAGTCGAGGTCTAGCCGAGGTCGGCTTCTGGAAGGGAGCAGGCAGCTCTATCCTGCTCCCTTTCTGAGGTCCGCTTCGTAGCTGTTCTCTCTACGAAGTCCTGCTGAAGATCTCTCTCTCTCTCTCTCTCTCTCTCTGCTCTGTTGGTTTATATGGGATTTTGGGGGGGTGGGTCCTCATCAGTTATCCAATGAAGACCCGGGCCTTGGAGACTGACAGGTTATTGACCAGTCAGATGTGCACGAGGAGCAGACAGCAAGACGCCAGTGTTTTCCGCACAGGTGGTTGGTTCTTTTTCAAGCTGGTTTCTTCATCCATCACAGCATCAGCACCGCCAGGGCCAAGGCAGCGGTTGTGGAGCTGTCCTGTCCTGCATCAAGGTTACTTATGACTCCAACAGCTTTGAGAAAAAATCAGTTCTTCCCTTCCCGTTACCAAGTCCAGGAACTGACTTGCTTTCCTACCTGTATCTTCTTCTTTTCCCTTTAATGGACAGAGCAGCCCTCCTCTGACTGATGGTCAAGGCCTCAGCTTGTGGTCCGGATCCCGTCTCCTCTCACATCCTTGTGGCCTGTCCCCCTTGTGTCATCCATTCTATCCTCGATATCAGTCTTCTAAGGGACCATTCATGTCTCCCACACTAACATTTTTTCCTAGCTCCACATTCCCCTTGGCTGGTCCCTTCTCATTCCTTCTCCCCATTCTCACCCCAACCTAAGAACTCTAACTGTAGTTAGTCTCTGCTTCCCTATCTCCCATTCAGTCTCTAGCCTGCCCTAAATTGCTTTTGTCCAGATCACCAAACACTTACGTGTTTTCCAGTCCAAGGGATGTTGTTACGGGCTGATTTTACTCAGCTTAGCAGAATTTCATTGAATTGACCCTTCCCTCCCTCGTGAAGCTCTCTTCTGGCACACCCTCCTGGTTTTATTCTCTGCTCCTTCGTAGTTGAATTTTTTCCTCCTTTACTCATCTAAGCAGTAGAACTCCTGTGGGTCAGCATTGAGTTCTCTTTCCTTCTGTTCATGTATTATCTTCATGCACTGGGTTTGGTCTCATGACAACTTCCATTATCATGGGAGTTGACATTTTGAAGTCCTTACCTAAAAATGATTATAAAAGCCTTGTTGATGGACACTTTTGTATCCCCACTTCATAACATCCCTTATGAAACTTCAGGCGAATTCATAACTTTGTTATTTTACAATTTCCTTGTTTGATTCCTTAAAAATTAGCCGTTGATCACCTGCAACATGCCAGGCACTGTGATAGACATTAAGAACGCAAAAGTGAATCAGATATAATTCTTGCTTTCAAAAAAGTGCTTATGAGTTAAGTGCTTAGTGGGGAGGAAAATATGCACCCAATTCTGATAAAATGAACAAAATCAGAGAATTTCTCATAATATACCTGATACCACATGGTGAGAATATAAAGGAAAGAGAATCGGGGCTTTCTGGAGCAGCAAGAGAAGAATTTTCAGAGGAAGATATATTTGGGGTAAAACTTGGTCAAGTAGAAATTCATCAGAAAAATGAAGAGGGAACATTATTTCCAGAGACAATGAGATGTGAGAATGCTCACCTTGCTTAGGGCATTTAAAACAGCTTAATATTCCTAGAAAAAATAAGACAGGTGGAAATAGGCACGAGCTGAGACTAGACTTGGGGATTGGGACCAGGGCATAGGAGAATTTTATGGAATTATATTCTTTTGATGTTTTAGCTGGCATTTCTGAGCCCTTTCCAATGCTTCTGTCTAATCCATCCTTGTCCTATAATGATGGCTCTATTATACTCAGAGGGGGGGCAACATAAACAATATTACAATTTTTGAGACTGAAGAATTGGATCTTGTCACATTACTAGCCTCTCTATTTTTTTATTCTATCTGTTTATACTGTCGCCTTCTGTTATGTTTACTTCATTTGGCTTTGAGCAGCAGTTTTCTTTAAAGATTGATGCTAAAACTTTGTTTTACTATTTTCAATAATCTAATCTGAATTCTTTACCTAAATATCATAGGAAAATAGTAATTCAAAATTTTGATTAGTTGTTTGAATACTTTTACTTCCTCCATTTCAAGGTGGGCAAAATCTGTTATAGTTTGAGAGTTAAATGCTGGAAGAAAATCCCAGTTGGTGGTGGGTGAGTTGTAAAATTCAGTTTACATAACTGATCCCATTAGAAGTGCATGCAAGTGGGTAACTCAGCACTGTTTTAGTGATGGCAAATACAACAATTTCTTTAATTTTATTATAATTATATTCTAAGCCTAAGCTTATTGGTATTTATTATTATGCTCTGGATGAATAATGTTTTTTAAAGGAATAAAAATGGCAAACCCAGTAGATAGATATACATGGATTCTTGACTATTTTACCCCAGGTGGAGAAATACAGTGAAGATTCTCTCTTGAAACTTAACTCAAGCAAGGTAATTTTGCTTCTCAATAAACAAAATAGTATTCGCAAATATTTAAATCTGTAAAACAAAATTCAGTTGAGTGGTATGGAAAAGGTTTTGATCTTTTTTGTTTTTCCTTAAAAAATCTTGCCTATTTATGTTTCTTAATTTGTAATAGGAAAAATAAGTTGATAATGAACAGAACATTTTAGCAGAGACCTGTACGTCATGGATAAATGTGTTGGGGCTGAATAAAATGGTCTCGGGGACAAACCTTTGCTGCATAGTGCTGGCAGGCACCATTGTCCTACTTGAATTATTTTATATTTGCAACTGAATGAACTCTGATAACTTCTCCAGTAAATTAGTCATTCCAGTAGACTGCCTACAGCATTGTTGTGAAACTAGTAGAACCAAGAACAGAGAGACATTAATGGTATGAATCAGATTCTGCCCTGTGATTTCAAAGATAGGTTGAAAAAATAAAAGGATGATAGGGAGGAAAATGTGCAGTCCTAGTTTCCTGAAGATAGATGCTGTTCGTAAAACGACCCCAAATTCAAGAGATTTCTTATCTGTCGAACTCTGGCCTGTTCGAATGTTCATTATAATTTTTTGGTAACATTGGGTAGACCAGAGCTGGGTCGGTGGCCACTGACTGACGCCACTAAGGGGAAAGACTCACTTGTCACATGGAACTTAAGCCCTGTAGCTTTGTAAATACCTATTATTCTGCATCCTTAACCTTAAACTTGTTCAGGAATAAAGAAGTCTATGCTTCACATTCTGTGAGGAGAGACGAAACAATTTGTAAGATGATTTAAATGCAAAGCGAAGCTTCTTTGTTCCCCGTGGTGCCTGTGTCTCTCCTCAGCACTAGGTAAGGGGTTTGGAGATGTTCATTAAGGATTTCAGGCCTCTAGAGTAATACTAAGATCATCAATTTCTACCACAAAGCCTCTAACGTGTTGTACTAGTCAAGCAGGTACTGAAGAAATATGTTCATTATTTCTGATCATGAAAAATGTACTTTTCCACAATGTTAGTGATGTAGCTCACAGTGGTGGATGGTTAGGAATTGGGTATTAGCTTTTCTAGATGTCCAGGATTCCACTCTACAGCTCAATTCATTATGTTGTGGTTTTGACATAGCAGCCAGTACACTGACAAAGAAAATTGGAAAGTTCCAAGTTCAGAAAAAAGATTGACTCAGGGCTTAAAATGTAAGTAAGTGAAAAAAAAAAAGGTGCTTCTCCACGTGTTCATTTAAAAGAAAGTTAAACATATAAAAATTAATTAAAATATTTACGCATGTATTGTTTCTTCAAACTGTGTTAAAGGTTTAATTTCAATATTATTTAGGATGTGGATCAAACTTTTATTTATTATTATGACGTTAATACAAGAAATTATTAACACTGGAATGTACAAGATACTGTTCTGAATGTTACAGAGAATGCATAAGAGTAAGGTGGTTCTCTCAGGACAGTGTACCTTCGGTGATAGAATGCTAGCCAATAACCACAAAACCAAGCCCGTGGGACTTAGAAATACGTGACATACCCAGAAAGGGCTCTAACAGTTTGCTCAGATGATTGATTGAAATCTGAACTTTGTTGTGGTCTACAATGAATGCAATTGAGAGATATCAGAAATCCTCTGATACTCTAAAGTGGAAGGAATAAAAATAATTGGTTAAACAGAGGTGTTGCAGTGAAGTTAGATATACCCTGCTCATACACACTTTAATTATGTTTTCCAAGAGAATCTAGAGAACATTCTTTTCAATGAGTCACTGAGTCACATGCATTGGTGAGGAAATCCCAAAATCTTTAGGAATTTTAGTGGCTCTCCTCTATAAGTGGGGGTTATGATGGACAAAGCTCTAATAAAAATAGACTCCTCCTTTTCTTTGGAAATAATAAGATTCCAAAATGACAGAGCATTTAATCACCATTTTAAGTCAGTTATGGAGGTTGGATTTTATTAAAAATTCTTGGCATCTATTGAGGTTATCATATTATTTTCTTCTTTTAATCTGTTTTTTATACTGAATTACTATAATGAATTTCCTAATGTTGCATCATCTTTTCAATTCTATGACAAATCCTACTTGATAATATTTTGTTTTGTGGCTGGACTTTGGGACTCATTTATTAATAATTCTTAAATTTGCATAGTAAGTGAAATTAGACTATAATGTTATTTTATTATCTTACCCTTGTTCAAGTTTTGGTATCAAGACTTTGCTAGCCTTAAAGAATATATTGAGCAGACTTCCACATTTCCCTATTTTTTGGGCTCATGGGTATTATCTGTTGTAGGAAGCGTTTGCTAAGACTTCTCTCTAAAATCATTGGGGTCTGGAACCTTTTCAGGCATAAAATTTACAACTTTCTTCTATGGTAATTATTCTCCTCAGATTTTCCTGCCATTTCATGATGCATTTTTTATCATTTATAGAATTAATGTCATTGAGCATTTCATTGATATAAACAAAACATTCTCAAATTGTGATTTTAGTGGTAAAATTTTGAATCTTTTCTTTCCTCAATATGTCACTATTTTTCTCTTATAATTGATTAAAATATATTGTGAGGTCATGAATTCCAGGTTCTTGAAAGAAATGGCCTTCCCATTCTTTCAAAGCATTGCTCCTTTGTCTTCTAGAATAAGTTGTTATTGAGAAATTTGACTTAAATATAATATGTATTTTTCTTTTATAGGTGAACTGCTTATTTCCCATAGAAAATTTAGGACTTCCCTTTTTTTTGTAGTTCTGATACTCAACAATGATTCATCTTAATCTGTATACATTTTTCTTCCATTCATTTTATCGAGCCTTAGTTAGGCCCAAAGTCATGGTCTGTCTTTAGCTTTGGAATTTTTTTTTTTATTATTTTCTCTCTTTTATTGTGTTTTTTCTTTTTTAAATCCAGTGTGATATATGTTGGAATTTGTGCTTCTTCATTTGTTTTAGATTTCTTTTACAATATTATTGTTATTTTGCCTTTTTGTATTGTATTTTGAAGTATCCATTATGTTGCTCTAATGTATTTGTAAATACATTCTGAACGGTGTTTTCATTCCATTGACTTTAAAATTATTATTTAATAGTTTCTGAAAATTATATTTAAAATTTCTAAGGTCACTAGTTGTTTCTGTTCTTCAAAATATTCTTTTGCAGATCTATAAATATATCAAATATGAGTATTTAAAATTTATAAGTACTATGTTTGCTCTGGATCCACTTTTTCTCAGCTGTTAATTCTTTATTTGATGATTTTGTTGTCTTTATAGTGCTGGTGGCTTCCTCCGATGTTTGGTGATTAATATCTTCCTGATCATCTTTGTGCTTGAATCTATCCATTTGCAGTGGGACCTCAGGTGCTTCCAGGAGAGAGACTATGCATGCTGTTGGGGTGGGTATGCAGGCAGCTACTCTTCTAAGAAGAGAGGATCCCATTCTTTTTGGGCTTTGCTAGCTAACTGAGCCAAAGCCCTGTCTCTCCAGACCTACTACCCGTATTTAGTACACTAGCTCCAGCTTCCAGGTAAATGGAAGCTGCATGCTGTTCAAGATAGTGGGCAATCTACCTAGTGATTTCCTAAGTACCCTTCTTTTTTAATCTTTATTTCAAAATATTAATTAAAGGGATAAAACAGTTTTTATTACATGGATATTTTATATAGTGCTTAAGTCAGGGCTTTTTGTGTTCATTGTGTACAAAAGGAAAGTTTTTATCCCGCACTTACTCTTCCACACTCCCACTTGGTTTCTCCTACCTATACCATTGCTTTGTGCCCAAGGGTGCTCATCTATTAGTTCTCATTTATTAAGGAGAACATATGGTGTTTGCTTTTCCATTCCTGAGATATATCTCTTAGGATAATGGTCTTCAGTTCCTTCCATACTGTTGCAAATGTTGTTATTTTATTCCTTTTTATGGCTGAGTAGCACTCCATGGTATGTATGTATCACATTTTCTTTATCCACTTAAGAATTGAATGACACTTAAGTTGATTTCACATCTTTGCAATTGTGAATTATTATGTGATAAACATCCTAGTGCAGGTATCTTTTTGATAAAAAGACTTTAAGTGCTTTGGGTAGATAGCCAGCAATGGAATTGCTGGATCAAATGGTAGGTTGACATTTATTTCGTTGAGGAATCTCTATATGTTTTTCATAGAGATTATACTAATTTGCTGTCCTACCAACAATGTCTAAACATTTATTTCTCTCTGCATCCATGCCAGCATCTATTGTTTTTTTACTTTTTATTAATGGCCATTCTGTTATGGATAAGGTAGTATCTCTTTGTAGTTTTAATTTGCATTTCTTTGATGATTAGTAATGGGCTTTTAAAAAATGATTTTGGATATTTGACTATCTTTTGAAAAACTTCTGTTCATGTCTTTCTCCCACTTTTTAATGGGGTTATTTATTTGCTTTTTTTTTTTTTGCTAATGTGTTTGAATTCTTGCAGATTCTGGATATCAGTCCTTTGTCATGTGTATAGTTTGGAAATATTTTTTCTCATTCTATAGGTTAACTGTTCACTCTGTTGATTATTTCCTTTGCTGTGCAAAAGTCTTTCAACTTACTTAAGCTTCATTTATTTGATTTTGTTGTTGCTATACTTGCCATTGGGGCTTTAGTTATAAATTCTTTGCCTAGGCCGATATCTAAGAGAGTTTTTTCCTAAATTTTCTTTTAAAATTTTTATAGTTGCATGTCTTACATTTAAGTCTTTAATACATCTTGAATAAATTTTCATATGTAGTATATGGCAAAAGATAGGAATCTTATTTCATTTTTCATGTGGCTATCCAGTTTTCCCAACATTTATTTCTTTTCCTCAGTGTAGGTTGTTGTCTGCTTTGTGGAATATCAGTTAGTTGTAGGCAAATTGTTTTATTTCTGGGTTCTTTATTCTGTTTCTTTGTTCTACAGCTCTACTTTTATATCAGTACCATGCTGTTTTGGTTGCTGTGGCCTTGTAGTATAAAAGTGAGGAAATGTGATGCCTTCAGAGTGTTCTTTTTACTAAGATTGCTTTGTTGTTTGGGCTCTTTTTTGATTTTGAATTAAGCCAATGGTTATGTTTTCTAGATCTGTGAAATATGATGCTAGTATTTTGGTGGGAATTGCTTCAAATTTCTAAATTACTATGGGCAAGATGGACATTTTAACAATTTTGATTTTACCAGTCCATGACTGGGCAATGTTTTTTCATTTATTTATGTCTAATGTGATTTCTGTCTTGAGTGTTTTATAGTTATCCTTGTGAAGATCTTTCCCCTCCTTTTTAAAATATATTTCTAGGAAATTTTCTTTTTTGTAGCTATTGTGAATGGTACTGAATCTTTGATTTGACTCACTGTTTGACTGTTATTAGTATATAGAAATGCTACTTATTTGTGTTCATTGATTTTATAAACTGAGATCTTGCTGAATTTATTTCTTAATTTCAGAATCCTGTTGATACAGGTTCACCTTCTCAGGGATGGACAGGGAACCCCCCGTCATTAGTTTCTTTAAACAGAATGATTGCCGCCCAAGAATTTTTTACCCTGCTAAAGTTTCATAAATGAAGGAGAAATAAAGCATTTCCTAGACAAGCAGACACTTAGGAAATTTGTCACTACTAGATGTACCTTATAGGAAATGCTCAAAATTGCCTTACACATGCAACAGCATAATAGACAATAACCAGTGCAAAAACATTCAAAGGTTATAGCTCACAGCTTTTATAAAAAAATAGCACAAGAGGGAAAACAAAACAATAAGGTATCATCCTACTAGTAGAAAAGAACACAGCCCTGATATTAATACTAACATTCAATGCTAATTAACTGAATGTCTGACTTAAAGACTGGACTGAATAAATGGGTGAGAAGATTCAACCCAAGTATCTACTGTCTCCAAGAAACACATCCAACTCACAAATACTCACACATTCCATTCTTCCACCATGAAGAATGTGGAGGAATGGAAGAAAATATTCATTCTTTATGGTGGAGGAATGGAAGAAAATATTACATGCAAATGGCAACCCAGAGCAAGCAGGTGTAGCCTTTCTCATGTTAGATGAAATTAACTTCTAAGAGAAAAACTCAAATCTAAACAAAAAACATAAAAATTAAATAATCTGCTGCTGAATAATAATTGCAATTAATCTCCCAGGTGTTTGTTGAACTTATTGTATTTGGATATCTAAATGTCTAGCAACTCCAGGGAATTTTTCCTCAATTATTTCTTCAAGTAGGTTTTCTAGTCCTGTGATTTTTCTTCTTCAACCCTCAGGTATGGCTATGATTTTTTATTTGGCCATTGTACATAATCTTGTATTTCTTTTAGACTTTGCTTTTTCCTCTTGCTTCTTTGTTATTTACTTTTGACTGACTGAGTTAAATTGTAAGAGTAGTCTTCAACCTCTGAAATTTTTTCTTCAGCTTGATCTGGTCTAGGTTTAAAACTTTCTACTATGTTTTATATTTCCCTCCATGAATTTTTCATTTCCAGTAGTTCTATTTGGCTTATTTTTCAAATATATATATATATACCTCTTTAGTAAATTTTGTATTCATTTTCTGAATTATTTTTCTGGTTTCTTTGAGTTGAATTTTTATTTTGTCCTGGATTTTCTTGAGCTTCCTTATAATTCATATTTGAATTTATTATCTGTCATTTCAGTTTTTGGTTTGGATCCATTGTGAGAAACCTGGTGTGCTTCTTTGGTGGTGTCCTTTCCCTCTAAATGCAGGTCTTCTCTGTGAAAGCCTCAGTGCAGGGATACACCAATAGAGGAGCAACAACTGCTTCAGAGAACATTGGCTCAGTTGTCCCCTGGGGTACTGATGACACTTGGCAGCAGTAGGTAGTGAAAGGGGAGGGTAAGGAAGAGTCTGAATTAAAGAGAGCTGCCACTCTGATCATCTTTGTCCATCTCCCTGGAAGACAGCCTACCTGCAATGTCCAAGCTCTAGGATCTCACAGATCCCTGGCCCCTATGGCCACTGCACTCTGTCAGGAGTTGGGCAATGTTTGGGAACAAACAACACAAAAACTGAGGGACTAAAGATCCCTGGGGAGGACAAGGGAATACAATGGTTAGAGAAGCAGTATGGTACCCACTATCTTGGCTCAGGTCTGTGGTAATGGAGAGTAGCCCTAAGGGGTTGGCAGCCCAATGCTTTGATTTCAAGAAGCTGCCAGTTCACTGTTAGGAGCTGCTTTTGGGCTTATGAAGGTAGAATATCTCTCTTGCAACTTGGAGAGCTTCCAGAGGTGTGAAGGGAGGAAAATCACATACCTGCACCTACCTTTTCCAGGGGGCTCCAAGTTTCTTGGATTATTCCCTGCCAAAATCTTGCTGTCTATAGCTTCTTCCAGTGGAATATATGGTAAGTTCTGGCACTTTTCCCTCAGAATTACAACTGAGATACGTTTCTTTTCATCAAAAAATTTTCCTTCTTTCTAAGATGATCTGGTGACTGATGTCTCTAGTCAGCCGCCTTGCCCCACCCTCCCTAGTACCTTTCTTGCTGAGCTCAGAACACCTCGGGATTACTTTTCTGTCTTGCATATGTGTTTGGTTATAATGTATCTTTCAGTTATTCCTGAGAAATTCTAATTTCTAGACCAATAGCACTGCTAATTTTCCAATGATATTTTACATTAATGTATTTAAAGGTATACCTTCTATCATTTCAAGGATGTTAGTAGGAGGAGAAAAAGGTGAGTGTACTCAGTCTGACATCTTGGTTAAAAATTCCTTCCCACCTCTAGAAAATACTATTGTTGTGGTCTCATGCTAGTAATATTCTCAGGTCTAACCAGCAAACATGTTTTCATCTTTCAGAGGCCTGAGAAGTAAAATTTGGCTATGGGAAAGATGTTCACATCATGATGTGATGACAGCACTGGGCCTTCTTCCTTCAGAGGCTGTATTAAACAGTTTACTCCTGAGTTGATGAATATAATTGGCAATTACTTGAGATCAAAAGCAGAGAACTGTTTTTAAAGTCATAGGACAGAAAATATATTCTCTGCAGTAAATCTGTGTTAAAATTCCTGGTTTATGGTTGGACACAGTAGCTCATGCCAATAATCCTAGCACTGTTGGAGGCTAAGGCAGGAGGATTAGTTGAGCTCAAGAGTTTGAGACCTGCCTGAACAAAACAAGGCCCTAGGTCTCCCCAAAATAGAAAAATTAGACAGACGTTGTGGTGGATGCCTGTAGTCCCAGCTACTAGGGAGGCTGAGGTAGGTGTATGAGTTCAGTCTGGGAGATTGGGGTTGCTGTGAGCTAGGTTGAGACCATGGCAATCTAGTTTGGGCAACAGAGCAAGACTCTCTCTCAAAAATAATTTTTAAAAAATTCTGATTTATGTTTCCAATGAGGTTCTAAAAACACTTCTATACTAGACTTCAGTAAGAAATTATGATGGTAAAATAAAATTGTGATACAAAGTTTTTTGGTAGATACAAGAAACACAACTGTTGGATTAATAACTGCAAGAGAAGCAGCCAATAAAAAATTGACAGAAAGAACATCAATTTAACAATATAAAAAGAAAACAATAAATGGCAGAATATTATAATTCAGAAAAATATAAATAATTAAAGAAATTTGTTTTAGCAATATGACTGAAACAGATATATGATCCTATCTACAATTATATAAACAGAGAAGAATAGATGAACAGAAGTAACATAAAAAGATATGTTAGAAGAAGATTTATTAGCAAAAGCAAGACCTGATTTTTTAAAATATAGAAATAGCTCATAGTACTAGGGTACATTAACTACAGTAAGCGTATATTGGTGAAATTATCACTTTCTAAAAGTAGAGTAAAAATATCAAAACTATGTTACTAATAAAGAACAATATGTAGGCTAAAAGCAATGGTCTTCTCCACATATTTCTTTTGGAACACATCTAAAACAACACAAAAAAGGATATTAAATATGTAATAATAAAGAAAGTAATATCACACTTCCACAAAAACAGAATAGAGAAACAATAAAATAGAAGAAGCAATATAGTTTTAATTTAAAATAGAATTCAAGAATAAGAAGCATGTGACGTAGAGACAAGAGTCTCATTTTATTGCCCTCAGTAGAGTGCCGTGGCATCACACAGCTCATGGCAACCTCCAACTTAGGCGATTCTCTTGCCTTAGCCTCCCGAATAGCTGTGACTACAGGCACCTGCCACAATGCCTGGCTAATTTTCTGTTTTTGCAGTTCTGCTGAGGCTGGGTTTGAACCTGCCACCTTCGGTATATGGGGCCGGCGCCCTACTCGATGAGCCACAGGCGCCACCCGACATGTTACTTTTATATTGATAAAAGCTAATATCCACAATGGAGGTTAAATTTATATTTGTCAATATAAAAGCAATGTATTACATGGAGAACAATATGAGTAAATTAATTTCTTATTTCTACTTTAACAAATTTCCATAAACCTAGTGGTTGAAACAACACAAATTTAGTGTTTTTCATTTATGGAGGTCAGGACTCCTAAAATCAGGGTGTTGACAAGGCTGTGTTCCTTCTGAGGGTTCCAGGAGGGAATCTGTCTGTCTGTTTATTCTGCTTCTAGAGCCTACCTGCATTTCTGTCTTGTGTCTCCTTCCTTTCATGTCTCCAAGCTCCTCTTCTGTCTTCACACCGTGTATGCTGAGGCTGATGCTGACTCCTCTGCTTCCCTCTTCTGAGAACCCTTGTGAGTTCATTTGTGATAATCCGGGATAATCTCCCCCATCAAGGTTCTTAATTTAATCACATCTGCAAAATACCCTTTGCCATGCAAGGTAACATAGTCACAGGTTTTGAGGATTAGGGCATGGGAGTGTTTGGGTGCTGTTATTGTGTTTACACAAAGATTTAATTAAATTTAACACTTTCTTCCTGATGAAATTCTTATCAAACTTGGACTAGAAGCATATTTTGTTTGTGTCAGGAAACTTTTGCATCAGCAATCAACAAACACCATCTTATTTTGTGGAGAAACATTGAAGATTTTTCTATTTAGGTGAAAAGGATTGTTATCATGATACTACTTAACATTTTTCTGTCAATAGAAGCCAATAACACTAATATATAAGAATAAGGCTTTATTTTAGAAAAGAGATTCAGTTTTCATTATTTTCCAGTGATGTCTAAATGAAGAATTAATTGAAAAGCCACTATAGTTAGTATAGGGTTTAACAAAGTGATAGGATCCTGAAAAAACAAACAGCAACTAAATAACCAAATAAATAAATAAAGTCTTTTATTATATGATCAGGAAAGGTTTAGTTTAGGCAATAAACAATGACCCTTTGTCCTCACGGACAAAAAGAAAGAAAAAAAAATGAAGATGGGGTTTAAACCAATAATTCTCAACTTATTGGCATCAGAATTTCTTAACACTATTAAAAAGTATTGAGAATGCTAATTACTTTTGCTTATATGAGTTATATCTACTGATATTTATTGCATTAGTAATTAAAACGGAGAAATTTAAAAAATATTATTTATTAATTAATTTAAAAAATAATAGTAAAACAGTATGTTAAAATAATCTGTATTTTATGAAAAACAACTATATTTCCAACTCCCCTCCCCCCAAAAGTAGTTAGAAAAGTAGCACTGTTTATATTTTTTCAAATCTCTAATGTTAGGCTTAGCAGAAGACAGCTGAATTTTTGTGTACTTCTATATTCATTTTGTTGTGATATGCTGTTTTGCTTAAAGTATATGAAGAAAATCTGTCTTCACAAAGATATGTAGTTAGGAAAGGGACGAGTATTTTAATATCCATGTTGGAGAATTATGTATATTCTTCCTTTAACTTGACAAGTAAGTCATTTCACTCTCTCTCTCCTTCCTTCTTTCTTTAACAAATGGTAGTTTCTTGAAGTGTAGTTGCAGTGAAAAGTTGGAAATGATATTTATGAACTTTTTGTATTCTGCTTCTTTAAAATCCACTGGACTGTGTTGCATTTTGAATAAATCCTGTACCCATGCCTGTGTAACATGATGCTCTGATCATTTGGAAAATATTTGCTTAATGAGTTTTCAGATCTTCCAAATGGTGAAACATTTCATTAGACAATATCTAAAGATGATATTTGTTAATATCACTATTGGTAAGATGTCAAGCTTTAAAATTGTGCTTTTGGCTGGAAAGCTCTGAGATTTGGAGGTTATTTGCTTTGGCAGCCTCATCTAAACTTACCCTGACCAATATAGAAATACGGGGAGACTTTTAATCTTTTTTGTCTTTATAGTCAATGGTTCATGATCCATAAGAAAAATAAGCCATTAGTGATGCTTAAATTTGTAAATCTAAAGCATTCTTCTAACTTCCATCCATCAGTACTTCACATAAATTCTAATGAAGATCTGAAAACCCTGGCGAGAATCAAAAGGTTTAGCAATATTTGGAAGGACAAATTGGAAGTGAGTGAGCATGGAAGGAAAACTGGAGGAAGTGAGGAAACTGTATTAGTAATTTAATTACAGTAGTAAAATATGTATTAGTAATTTACCTAGGCTGGGAGGAGGAGGAATAGAGATAATAAGATGGTGCTCAAGGCATTGCCTCTTCAAGTCTTAGTTATTACCACCATCATTATCATTATTACTATTGCAAATAATTCAAAGGACTGGACCAGAGGTTGAGTTCTGGGGTAAAAGGAAAGGAATCAATATATGACTCCAAGGTTAAATCTGCAGGGAAAAGCAAATTTTGGTATTAAAGTTGGGATTGTTTAAGAAAAGTCTGGATTAGAGAGACCTGAATTTGGTTTCTAACACACCAAATTTTCAAGAATGGCATTCTGTGGACAAATGAAAATATACGTATGGGTTCAGAATTCAAGTGAAAGCCCCTAGGCCTATAAATTTAAAAAAGTGTGCATGTACTGAGTTGATTTAGAAAAATTTTCCCAGCAGAAAAAAAAGAATTTAGCAAAAGAGACTGACCTAAGAAAAATCCACGAATCAAATGAGAAGAGGAAAAGTAGTCATCAGGGGACAGTGAAGAGGGGCCGTCTGCACTATGGGAAGAGAACCAGGCTGTTTCGAGGTGAAGGCATGGCTCCCCCAGCCAAGCTTACCTCAGGCCACCGTAGCTGCCTTGGAGGAGACCTGGGCTTCCAGAGGCGTTTTTAGGGACATTGTGGTCGGAAAACCATTTTATAGGAGATTGCAGAAATTGAAGCCGGGAGTAAAGATCACTCAAAAATGGCAAAGGAAGAAAGGAGAAAACAATAGTAATTGGAATATATCCTGAACTCAATAGTATTTTTGTTAAAAAATGGCTTTTGAAGTTCCTGTTGATGAGAAAGGGCCAGTAAAATGAGGGAAAGGTTAGAGGCTGAGTGAGAAATAGGATATCCTAAGTGTTGTAACAGGGCTCTCCAGGATATGGGAAAGAGTAACATCCAGTTGGACTTTGAAAAGTGATTATGATTTAGATTTAGATTCTATTATATTTGTAAGGAAAATGAGAAAAAAAGAGAACTTGTTTGTGATGATAAGAGTTATACCATAGGAAGAATGTCCCATCCAGCGTGACCAACTTTGTGAAGATGGAGGCTTTTGCTATGCCTGTCCTTGGGTAGACTTTGTCTGGCATCTGCCCATTGGGAAGTAGGCTGGTTTTGCACGTGGAATATACCCTGACCACTGAAGATTCACATCTGGTTTTATCTAACACTACGTTGCAGTAAAAAATGTTAAGAATAATCTTCATTATAAAGAATTGGAACTTCATTATAATGAGGCTCTTGTAGAACAATTTCAATGATGAGACTGTCTAGACATGAAAGTCTTCTGTAAAGAAAGGCTCCAGATATTGGTTTTAAATGTTGTCCAATGTTAGTGAATTATGACTTAGAAATTAATGTGAATACCTTTCCTTCATGAACTTGTATTACTAAACAAAATCATTTTCATTTTGATCATAATAATGTAAATAGAGGTAATATTAATAAATTTACCCATTATCCATTTTTTAAGAAATTTGTCCTTTGATTTATCCATGCTATAAATGAACTCTGGAATATTTGATGTTGTACTGCACTGCCTGTACAACCCTCCCCCTTACCGCCCTGCTCCCCATTCCCTGATCATAGCCCCAGATATGCATTGCTGTTGCAGTAGCTCCATTGCATAGCTCAACACCCTGCTCTTCTCTCCAACCATCATAGTCACTTCAAAAAATCCCAATCTTATTTAATTCCAACTCTTTCCTCTTCTGTGCTTTCACACTGGTAAGTAAAGTAGCTGGAGAAAAATCACACATCTATTAAGTGTAAACTAGGATTTTAATGTTCCTCATCTGATTCAAATATGCAACGGATTCAATTTTATCTGTTAGATCCACCTACCAAATTTGTAGCTAAAACTCATTTGGTTTCCTAAATCACTTAGAGTTTTCTCTTCTGCAAAGTCAATTGAGGTTTTCAAGAAATAAAGCCATTTTTAAAGGAATTTAATAAATGAGTATCTTTTTTACTTTTAACTAGTGCTGTTATTATTTTTTCAACAAAGGTTTACTTAGTATGTGCCATATGGTGGGGCAATGTTCTGGTCATCAGGAATGTAGACAGGAATGACATAGCCAAAGTCCCTGCCCTACGGAGTTTACAGCCTACTAGGGCAATCACATACAACATAAAAACACACATGAATATAGACCATGTATTAGGTGATGCTAAGTCCTATGGAGAAAAGGAAAAAGCGGTAAAGGCCATAAGTTGTGATAAGGCTTTGTTAACAAGGCTTCCTCACATGGTGATATTTAAGTGGACGCTTCCTCACACGGTCATATTTGAGTGGAAGCTTCCTCACATGGTGACATTTGAGTGGAGGCATCCTCACGCAGTGTCATTTGAGTGGAGGAGTCCTCACGCAGTGTCATTTGAGTGGAGGCTTCGTTACACATTGACATTTGAGTGGAGGCTTCCTCACATGGTGATATTTGAGTGGAGGCTTCCTCACACAGTGATATTTGAGTGGAGACTTCCTTACACGGTGACACTTGAGTGGAGGCTTCCTCACACAGCGACATTTGAGTGGAGGCTTCCTTAACAGCAGCATTTGAGTGGAAGCTTCCTCACACAGTGTCATTTGAGTGGAGGCTTTATAATACATTGACATTTGAGTGGAGGCTTCCTCACATGGTGACATTTCATGGAAGCTTCCTCACATGGTGACATTTGGTGGAAGCTTCCTCACACAGTAACATTTGAGTGGAGGCTTCCTCACATGGTGACATTTGAGTGGAGGCTTTCATACATGGTGACATTTGAGTGGAGTCTTTCATACATGGTGACATTTGAGTGGAGGCTTCCCTACACAGTGACATTTGAGTGGAGGCTTCCTCACACAGTGACATTTGAGTGGAGGCTTCCTAACATGGTGACATGTGAGTGGACGCTTCGTTACACATTGACATTTGAGTGAAGGCTTCGTTACACATTGACATTTGAGTGGAGGCTTCCTTACACAGTGACATTTGAGTGGAGGCTTCCTCGCACAGTGACATTTGAGTGGAGGCTTCCTTAAACAGTGACATTTGAGTGGAGACTTCCTCAAATAGTGACATTTAGGTGGAGGCTTCCTCGCACCGTGACATTTGAGTAGAGGCTTCCTCACACGGTGACATTCCAGTTGAGGCTTCCTCACACCGTGACATTTGAGTAGAGGTTTCCTCACATGGTGACATTCCAGTTGAGGCTTCCACACACAGTGACATTTGAGTGGAGGCTTCCTCACATGGTGACATTTGATGGAGGTTTCCTCACATGGTGACAATTGAGTGGAGGCTTCCTTACACAGTGACATTTGAGTGGAGGCTTTCATACATGGTGACATTTGAGTGGAGTCTTCCTTACACATTGACATTTGAGTGGAGGCTTAGTTACACATTGACATTTGAGTGGAGGCTTCCTCAAATGGTGACATTTAGGTGGAGTCTTCCTCACACAGTGACATTTGAGTGGAGGCTTCCTCACATGGTGACATTTGAGTGGAGGCTTCCTCACACGGTCACATTTGAGTGAGATGTAAAGGAAGAGAAGGAACAAGCTGTGGAAGAAGCTGGAAGAAGCCTGCCTGAGGCCAAGGGAGGCTGAGGGGAAACTCTTGATGCAGGAGTGATGCCGAGAATGGGGCATGGTAAGCTCGGTACAGAGCTTTATACTCTGCCACCTAAAATAAATTTGAGAGGAGGCTTCCCCCTCTCCTCTCTGACCCCTCTCTCCTGTGATTTCCACTGAGTTTTACTTTCCTCCGGGCACATGTGCCTCATTGGTTAGTTCCAATTTAACAGTGAGTACATGAGGTGTTTGTTTTTCCATTCTTTTAGATGCTTCACTTGGAATAATGGTCTATTGTTTGTAACATTCCATTTTGTGGCAATTTAGACACATTATACATGATTATTCTGTTCTAAAAAGTTAAAAAGAAAACCAGAAAGTATAATGATGTTATATATAGTATGTACAAGAATTGTAATTTATCCTTCTCTTATTTTCTCTTAATAAAAATATTAGGCTTTCATAGTTTTTCGTGGTTTTGACACAGCTCTTACCTCATTTCCGTGCCTCTGGGTCCTATCCTCAGTGATTTTTCTAGAACAGTGCTATGATCAGCTCGTACTTCACTTGCTGCTCTTCCCTTTCCAAGCTCCTTCTACCCCCGATGTGCTGTTCATATTCCATCACTCCTGGTCCTGGGGCCCTGGTGTCCCCATCCTCAGGCTCAGACAGCTCAATGCCTCTTCTTCTGCAAACCTTTTTTCTTTTTCCACACCCAGTTGCATTTGATCCCTCTTATGTAGGGAAGGCTACTTAATCCTTCCCTCTTTTACAGGAGGACTCACTACTGCATTACAATGATTTGTTTATGCAACACTCCCTTCCATTAGAGGGAAAAACTAGGCTTTGCTGGTTTTATATAGCTGGTCCTTAGCACTGTAGTGTCACGCATCCCTTAGCCATGGGGACACTTGAGAAATGATTTTGTCATTGTGTCAACACCACAGAGCACACTTATACAAACCCAAACAATATAGCTTCTCACACACCTTGGTTACATAGTATATAACCTATCACTTCTAGGCTACCCACCTGTCATTTTGTGGAATACTGTAGTGTTACCAGGGCCTATACAGCATCCTGTTACCATGGCAAGTATTTGTGCATTTAAACATATGTAAACAGGCTGGGCATGGTGGCTCCCACCTGTAATCCCAACACTCTGGGAGGCTGAGGCAGCAGGACTGCTTGAGCTCAGGAGTTTGAGACCAGCTTGAGCAAGAGTGAGACCTCGTCTTTACTAAAACAGAAGAAAAGAAAAATATATCTAAACAGAAAACACACTGTAAGAAAAACAGTATAACAGATAAAAAAATGGCACAAACACTTAGTGCACTTACCATGACTGGAGCTTGCGGGACAGGAAGTTGCTCTGGGTGAGTCAGAGAGTGAGGGTGAGTGACGGGAAGGCCCCGGGCACTGATGCACCCTACTGTAGATACACAAACACTGGACACGTGGGCTCTTCAGTTTATAAAAAACAGTTTTCTTTCTTCAATAACACATTAACTTTACTTTCCTATAACTTTTTTGCTTTATAAACTTTTAAAATTTTTAAAAACTTTGACCCTTACAGTAAGATTAAGCTTAAAACACAGACACATTTTATAGCTGTATCAATTTTTTTTCTTTTTATCTTTATTCTAAAAGTTTTTTCTATTTTTAACATTTTTTTATTTTACTTTTTGCCTCTCATACTGTTTCGTTGAAAACTAAGACACACACACACACACACACACACACACACACCCCAGCCTCGGCCTGCCCAGGGTCAAGCTCATCAATACCGCTGTCTGCCAGCTCCACATCTGGTCCCACTGGGAGTCTTCAGGGCACTAACACGCACGGAGCTGTCATCTCCTGTGACGACGATGACTTCTTCTGGAACACCTCCTGAAGGCCCTGCCTGAGGCTTTTCACAGTTCAGTTTACTTTCTGTAAGTAGGAGTGCACTCTAAAATCGAGATACAACATGTCGCACAGTAACTAAGCAAACCCGCCGCACAGTGCCCCCCAGCCCCCCGGAGCCTTGCGCACCGTCGGCGCCTGCGCGCTGCGCTCTCACGGCGGGCCTGCAGCATCAGGGTCTGTGCACACACGTGAGCCACGCAGAACGCTGCCGTGTCAAGGTGGCTACGGTCACCGAGCCGCAGGCACTTTGCAGCTCTAGTACGATCTTCTGCGACCACCATAGTACAGCGGGTGCGTTGTTGACTGAGGCATCATTGTGACTGAGGCAAGTAAGATCATCAGTAAATGTCCTTGTAATCGCAGTCAGCAAAGCTGTGCTGTCTTCGTTTGAATTTCAAAAACTGGACTTAAACAGTAGATGATCTAATACACGCTCCTGTAAGAGAAGAACTGAATTCAATTCAAGTTGGGGGCAGGGGAGCAAGGCGGGAAGAGGGGGAGGAGGGAGGGGTCTTAGTGTGCCCCATTTCATGGGCTCAGTGTAAGGGTATATGGACACATCCTGGGTGCGGGACACAACTACAAGAGGGACCCAACCTAACAAATGCAAATATTGTAACCTAGTTGTTCGTACTCTTACATTAATCTGAAATAAAAAACAAACTGGGCTTAAAAATTATAATTCAAAGTTTCTGTGAGTTCAAATAAACTACCCTCCCCCCTTCTAGGGTTCATTGTCCTCAGTGCCCCTCAGGGGAATTAATGGAAGTTAACTAGCTGGGAATTCTGAGTTCATAGCACACTTTGGAACTTGCAGATATAAAAATTTCATTTTAGAGGAATCTTAGACCCTTCCAGAGGAACATTCAAGCTTTGTTTATGGTTAGTATTCTGTGTCAGAAGCGGACTTGATCATATTGAAAATCCTAGAGCATGAAGAACAATTTTCCTGGAAGGTGGACTTCTCTGACTCTTGTGTAGCTGAGCTCCCTGAGTCCACCACAAACCCCTAACTGTCGGGGCTATTAACACTTAAGACTGTGGTCCAGGGAGATGCCTAGGCTGGCCAGCTCTCTCTGCACAGAAGAATGTTTCACCTGTGTCATGCTTTGAAAGTATGAAAGAGCTACGGACATTTAAAAATTAATGTATTTCACACATGCAAAAATGTGGATTACCTCTTCTCTTGAAAAGCAGCCTCATCTAGAGACACCGAGTTCACATTTCTTTCTGTAAGGCTACAGTTGGCTGGAACTGCACCCTGAGTGTGAGGCCTGCACCACTGTGGTCATCACTCTCCAAGCCCAGCCTTCTTTCCTCATTGTTTACCTTGACCGGTTGGCTCCTGTGAGCATTTGATTTGCAAATCTTGACTGTTGCTTGTATGGCACATTGAAATAGTATTCTGTCTACATTAGTGCTCTTGTCCCGTGAAACCACAACCATTATTCCATTATCAGTGAACATTCTCTGTAATTTTCTGATAGTTTATTTGCAGCATCAGATTTTTCAAGTGCCACATGAATAAATGTAAATGTTCTGCCACTCCATGCTATCATTTAACATTTTTTAACCGCCAAACCCCAGTTGAAGTCTCCTGGGACCAACTGCAAACAATTTTGCTATCAGCTTTTTCAGAGCCAGACTTAATAAGGTTAAGCAAATTGCTCAAAAAAATTCAGATAACTCAAAATATCTGTGCCATGTTATCTGCTAGACTTTAGTGTTTATTTTTCAACATCTTGCACTATGTCAATGCATTTTTCTCGTGTCGTGTTGTGTTAGGCTGGTTTTCGGCAAGAGGAAACGTAACAGGATGTGACACACTGCAAGTGACGCAGTGACAGGAATAATTTAAAGACTGCCCTCCTGCTTGGAGCAGACACCTGCAATTAATTTGCATCCTGGGGATCGAAAATGAAACTGATGAACGAAAGTGGAAATGTGCATAAACTGATGGGTAATGATCTGGTTGACCAACCCAGAGGTAGCTTATGATATGTGAATACATTATCATCACTGAAGATGGCAGAGTCCAGTGTGACCCCTGGATAAGGTGGCCGTGTGTTACTGTCTGACGTTGCTTAGGGTCATTTGAAGACAACCTAAGTAGCAAACATTTAAGAAAAGCATTTTCAGTTTTTACATTTGAATAACTTAGTCATTTAAATTATTTAAATCTCAAAGCGGGTAATTTAATCCAAAGCTTTTTACCACTCACCTATGGATATATCATGTTAAAGATGAATTTTGTTTTAAGAAATAATGATTGATGCATGTTTCTATAAAATAACATTTTGAAAAGAAAAAGCACTACGTGTTTATCATTGGAAACTTGCTAAGCACAAGAGAATGAAAATTATAAGTAATACAAAGATAGCCACTATTAGTATTTTAGAGTATTTCCTTCTAATCATTTACTTTAGACTCATGTCTACCTAGCTTTATTTATCTATATCCACATCTGCATCTTTATATATATCTTTATCTCTCCATTCTAGATTTTATTATATCTCACCACTGTGTGGATCTGGCAGGGCTCAGTGGGCACTTCTTTCACTTCTCACATGGCATTTCCTGAGGTCACTTGGTGACATTCTGTTGGCAAGTGGCTGCTCATGAAGGCTGGGGGTGGCTTTCCTCAGAGGTCTGGCACCTTGACAGGGATGGCTGCGTAAGACTTAGCCCCACTGGAGCTATGGGGCAAGCGAGTGAGTTCTCTCTGCTGGCCTTCCAGTGAAATCTTTTGGGGCTTCCTCAGGGCATGGGGCTGGTTTCCAAGAGCTAATGTTCCCAGACATACATATAATTTAAAAAATTGGTTGGAACACATCTATATACCCAATTTCAAATTTCTCATTTAAAGTTTGAGATCATGTTATATGCATTTTCCTATTCCATAAAAATGTCTTGGCAATTGATTTTGATAGTTGCATGATGTTGCATATTATACAACATAATTTACTGAGCTACTAACCTATTGCCACACAATTAAGCAATAATATTTTGATTATATTAATGATATGTAATAAAAATTGCAGAGTATATATGTCATTCACTGAATTGTATATTATTTCCTTAATATGTCATCTAAGAAGCAAAATTAGCCAAGGACTCAAAGTTTTAAAGCCTGTGGTGGTATAGGTTGTCAAATTGCTTTCCAGAAATAATGTGCTTATCCACATTGTCACTTTACTGTGCACACTTGTCTCACTGCCCAAATCAGCTTTTTTATTTGTAAGTCTTTGCACATTTGATTAAGTTAATTAAGTAATAAATATCTTATTTGATGTTTTTGCATTTATAGACCACTAGTAAGGCTGAATTTTTTTCACATTTATTATTAATTTCTATTACTTCCTTTCGTATACTTATTTATTCATTATTGAGACACTATTTTTAAAATCGGTTTATCTGAACTCATTATATATTAAGTAACTATCTGTTTTAAAGACATAAGTTGTGATAATATACAACTAAGTACTTCTGAACAGAAATTCAAACTGACATGAGTCATGTAGTTAAGGATTTTCTTTTTTTTTTTTATAATTTTATTAAATCATAAATGTGTACATTAGTGCAATCATGGGGCACAATGTGCTGACTTCATATACAATCTGAAATATTTTCATTGAACTGTTAAACATAGCCTTCATTGCATTTTCTTAATCACCATATGAAGACATTGATATTCTACATTTAGTAAGTTTCACCAATACCCTTCCAAGATGTCCCATA
>CAUYRH010011019.1:0-14236 GCA_963574655.1 Perodicticus potto | reverse complement strand
TCACCCTGGATAGAGTGCCATTGCATCACAGCTCACAGCAACCTCCAATTCCTGGGCTCAAGTGAGTCTCTTGCCTCCACCTCCCAAGTAGCTGGGACTACAGGTGCCCGCCACAACGCCCGGCCATTTTTTGGTTGCAGCTGTCATAGTTGTTTGGCGGGCCGGGGCTGGATTCAAACCCGCCAGCCGAGGTGTACATGGCTGGCGCCTTAGCCCATTGAGCCACAGGCTATGAGCCGAGAGTGAACTTCTAACTGAAGGAAGTTGTCAGTAGGGGCAGAGAAGGACATAGGTGCCTAGAAGGTGGCATCAGCAGGACTGGGCAGCCAGTGGGTACTGGTGTAGAGAGAAGTTTATGGCTTGGGAACTGGTGTTTCTGGAGAAGCTATTATCTAGATAGGAAATGGCAGTAGCAGGAGGAGGTTTGCTAGGGGAGGCAGTGAAGTCAGTTTAGGATCTACTGAGTTTGTACTAACTGTAGAGCAAATTGTAGGGAGTATAGGACAATAGAAATATATAGGGCTAGAAAATAGGAAAGAGATGGGGCTAGAGATGGCATTTATAGTTGGCAGTATAGTAGTCTTGTAGAAAGAGAGACAGGGTCCCAGGATTACCCTGGGGGAACACTGGCACTTATGGTGCCAGAATCAGGAAAATAGAAATCCAACTGTAATCAGCTTGCTTAATTATACCTTTTCTCCTTTTTTTTTTTTCTTTTTTTAAGGAGATTTGGGGGTTGGGATGAGCATATGTGCACAGTTCCCTTGTTTCTTTTTGTTGAGACAGAGTTCTACCCTATGCCCTGAGCAGAGCGCAATGGTGTCATAGCTCCCTGCAACCTCAGACTCGGGCTGTGGCATCCTGCTGCCTCAGCCTCTGACGCCTCTGTACTCTGGGATTATAGGCTCTTGCCGCGGCTCCCAGCTGAGTTTTTCCATTTTTTTCATTACTCAGGGTCTCACTGTCGCTCAGACAAGCCTGGAACTCCTGAGCTCAAGCAATCCTCCCGCCTCAGCCTCCCACAGTGCTGGGATTATAGACATGAGCCACCACGCCCCGCACCTTCTCTCTTTTTTATAGTATTCTTTAAAAAATTTCTCTCTAGTGGGGAAAAACATGTTAAAACAAAAGATTGTTACTGTGACTTCCAGTTTCTGCTACATTGTGTAAAGGGACTCCCTAGTGAACTTACTCTCATGTCTTCCAGTTTCCAGCAACACATAGCTAAGAAAATTTGGGAATGAATGTATTCTGGGGAAGTAGGTTTTGCAGGATCGTCAGTGAGTGAGACCTGGCCCATGAGGGTCCTTTAAGTCTTCAGAGTTCTTTTGGAAACCAAAGGCTTTAAGTCAAGGCTGCCTTGAAGTTTGTTATAACAGAAGAATTGGATTCTCTTTAAAACCCATCCAAACTGAGATCTTTTTTTTTTTTTTGGAAACAGAGTCTCACTCTGGGTTGAGTTGCCAGTAGCATCATAGCTCACAGCAACCTCAAATTCTTGAGCTCAAATGATCTTCTTGCTTCAGCCTCCCAAGTAGCTCTAGGCACCCACCACAATGTGCAGCTAGTTTTTCTATATTTAGTAGAGACAGGGTCTCGCTCTTGCTCAGGCTGGTCTCGAACTCCTGAACTCTAGCATTCTATCTGCCTCAGCCTCCTGGAGTGCTAGGAGGCTGCTTCTCTTCAGGCATGAGCCGCTTCTCCCGACCCCCCAAGCTGAGATGTTGATACTACAACTGAAGTTCTCAATTGTAAGGAAACTGTTTGGGGTATAAATAAGTCCTCTCGAAGTCTTTTCTGTTGAGGCTTCTGGAATGTACACTGCTCAGTGTATATGTGTGTGTTGCTAACATATACTCTCACCCTAGCCCTTGTCTTTCTTTGTTCCA
The DNA here is from genome assembly GCA_963574655.1 of Perodicticus potto. Classification (NCBI taxonomy): domain Eukaryota; kingdom Metazoa; phylum Chordata; class Mammalia; order Primates; family Lorisidae; genus Perodicticus; species Perodicticus potto. The sequence continues at coordinate 12,347 of CAUYRH010011019.1, read as the reverse complement.
TGTGCCCTGATCAGGGAAGATACAGATTGCAGACTTTTTTTCTCTCTTTCCAGCACCACTGGGAGCCTCAGTGCAATTCAGAAGATGACGCGAGTGCGAGTGGTGGACAACAGTGCCCTGGGGAACACCCCATACCATCGCCCTCCTAGGTGTATCCATGTCTACACCAAGAATGGAGTGGGCAAGGTGGGCGACCGAATACTGCTGGCCATCAAGGGACAGAAGAAAAAGGCACTCATTGTGGGGCATCGCATGCCTGGCCCCCGAATGACCCCCAGGTTCGACTCCAATAATGTGGTCCTCATTGAGGACAATGGGAACCCTGTGGGGACCCGAATTAAGACACCCATTCCCACCAGTCTGCGCCGGAAGGAAGGCGAGTATTCCAAGGTGCTGGCCATTGCTCAAAACTTTGTGTGATCAGAACCCAGGCCTCTGGTTGCAGGAGGCTCACTGATGAAGCAGTTCTGAGAACCTCCCTTTGCTGAGAGGGAACTTGGGAGCCCCATGGCTGGTCCCTTCACGCTGGCACAGTAACAGTGTCCTCTGAGAAAATAAACATTTTCATGTATGTTTTCTTTCTGAGAGTTCTGGGGTGTGGTTGGGAGGTAAATGACACTACAGCAGTTAAAAGGTGGCCTTGGTGCTGGGGTCTGGGTCCTTGCCTTTCTTATTTGGACCATATAACATGAGTTTATCCAGGACTGTCAAGCTGTAAAACTGAGATAGAAACCAAGCACCAATTTATAAATTTACCATGGAGTCTGTCACTTTCTAAACAAAATATTTTGTTTTGGGGACAGCACCTGTGGCTCATAGAGTAGGGCGCCACCCCCATATACCGAAGGTGGTGGGTTCAAACGTGGCCTCGGCCAAACTGCAAAAGAGAAAAATAGCCAGGTTTTCTGGCGGGCGTCTGTAGTCCCAGCTACTCAGGAGGCTGAGGCAAGGTAATTGCCTAAGCCCAGGAGTTGGAGGTTGCTGTGAACTGTGTGACGCTACTGCACTCTACTGAGGGCGATAAAATGAGACTCTGTCTCTACAAAAAAAATGTATATATATTTTGTTTTTATTTTTCTTATCCAACATATCTTCTTCCTGTGTTCAAGGGCTTGAGAGTTTAAATTGTTATGAAGAGTACTGGGTTATTATGAAATAAGAGCAGAGGGGTTTATTTAATGGAACATTTAGGCTGCATTAAAGCACAGACAGATCTTTTCTGTACTCTGGAGTGTCTACCAGAATGCTCCTATGTGTCCAATAGCAGAGCTTCCTCCTTGGACTGCTGCAGAAACAAGCATGTCAGATGATACACTCTTGGGCCTATGCAGGTGATTCAGTGCTGGTCTGCTTGGGAAGATTTGCAGAGGTGTCCAACCTTTTTTCTGTTGCATATTGGAAGAATAAGAATTGTCTTGGGCCACACATTAAATACACAAACACAAACGAAAGCTAATTAGCCAAAAAAGGTCCATGCATACTTGATACCTGACACCACAGTTAAGTGGGAAAAAGTCCTCACAAAATCAGCATGCTGCTGAGCCACAGGTTGAGCACTCCTGGGAGCTTCTCTTAGTTCCTTTAGTGGAATCACAGCAACTCGTTTGTAAATTCATTCATTTATTCATTTAAAATATCTTAGATAACTTATTAAATATCTCAATGGCCTCTGAGAATTAGCTTAGTGTAATGGTTAAGAACACAGGCTGCATAGTCAGACTGCCTGGTTTTGAATACTGACTCTCCGACTTACTATTTAATGGCAGCGGGCAAATTATTTTTACTTTTCTGTGTCTTCCTCATCTGTAAAATGGGGACATCATGATACCTACTTGATAGGGATGGTGTGAGGATTAAATGAGTTAGTACCTACAAAGTACTTGAACAGTACTTGGCAATAATAAGCACTTGGTAGCTATTAGCTAGTTCCTGTTACCATGACTTCAGCAGCCAGTACTGAAAACAAAGGTGAGTAAAAGTAGGTGTGGCCCCTATCCTTTTGGATAGTTGACAGTGTCCCGGGAAAAGACATGAATCAAATAATTCTTCCGACGAATGCAAAACCTGAAGTGTAACAAGGGCCTATGATAAAGTAGTTGAGAGTTTTTCAGTGCAATAGGAGCTTCCTTTAGGGTTGTATCACATGCAGTCTGAGGATAGGTATGCTAGAAGTCAAAGTAGTTATCTGGAGATGGGGCGAGTGTAGAGTAGGAAGGGGCAAAGGGAAACTTCGGGATGTTGGGAACATTCTAAATCTAGATTTGCATGAAAGTTACACAAGTGTAGATATCTGGGAGTAATTCTGTGCACTTTAGGCCATAGTGAAATTAAGTGAATAGGCATTAGCTAGGTGGGAGAAGGGAAAATATTGCAGACAGAGGGAAGATCATGTACACAAACCTTATACCAGGAGGGGATGAATAAATGCCAGGGACTGAAAGAAAAAGCCAGTGTGGCAGGAGCAGGGAGAATAAGAGGAAGCATAGTGTGAGATGAGGCCAGAAGGGGAGCATGGCTTCGTGAGCCCTGAAGATTTTTCTCCTGAGGATGCTGCTGAAGGGGAGACATGGTTAGATTTACTCTACAAATAATGGCTTGGGGAGGCCAGAATGGATGAATGTGGGCTTTGCGGTACGGTAGTGATTGGAGGAAGTGGGCACTGTTAGGGGATACAATTGACTGGACTTGGTAATGGGTTAATACAGTGGGGAAAGGCCAAGGGTAGGTCCAAGGTTTTTGGCTTCCATGCCTGGATGGTTGGTTGGGCTGACAGTGAGCTAGGGTATCCTAGGAGAAGCTCCTGAGTAAGGGGGAGGAGCCGACTAGGGAAAGCTGAATGTAGGTGGCTTTGAGATAGCCTAGGGATATCAAATAGGTAACTGTGTGTAAATCTTTTAAATTGGAATAATAGTATATTCTGAAAACTTTAGTGTATATGTATGTTCTTGGTGTTTGGTATAGTCCTTGGATTTTGCAGGCATTGGTCGCATTTTTTTAAATGATATTAAATTTCAGAGGTAATGTAATTTCTCAGGGTCCTACAACTGGTAAATAATAGAGCTGGTCTCAAAGCCAGATTGTGTGACTTCCAATTTGGGGTCTTCCTACAGTATTACTGGGTCTATCTTTTGCAGTCGATAAATCCTTTCCATTTCGACTTAGTTCAGACTAGCTGTGATTCTAGAGGCTGATTGTTCTGATTTTCCTGAATTCTGTGGGCACACCTTGAAGACTATTGCCCACTAAGCCTTGACTGCAAGGAAGCAGAGGCTCTTGGTTTTCCATCTTGCAGTGGGGGAGTGTGCTGCTTCCCAGGGCTCCTCTGACTAAGCTGATTCATCGTACTCTGGGTTCTTTAGGAGCTGATATCTCTCTCCATCTGGCCCTCTAGAAGTGCTGGTAGAATCTGAGGCTGACGTGTTCTGCTGCAGTGGTTGGACGTGGCTAAGGAGGAGAAATCACACTAAAACCCAGGTCTGCTTTGCCAGTGGTTGAGAGTTTTTTTCCAGCTGGAGCAGCTGGTACTCAGCAGGCTCTTAATTTCCCTGTTTTCTGTGCTGCTTCCTAAAGGCTCTGGGAGGAAGAGCCCCTGGCCTGAGGCAAAGAGAAGATGGGATTGTTGCTCTCAGTCTGGCATTTCCTGCTCAGGGGCTAGACCTTTGCTCTGACAGGGCAGCTTGACCCAAGCTGCCCTCTGGCTTCAGTCACTTGCTTTCTGGGGTCGGGCTCATTTCTTCCTCTGCTCTTAGTCAGCAGGAAGCATTTTCTTCCTTTCACGTGCTTGCAGGGTGCTGGCTACTCTGCTGCATCCCCTCAAGCACCTCCCTGCGGTTGAGGTTCACCAAAGTCATTCAAGTGACTCTCTGTCACTTACTCTGGTCTTCCATGTTCTTAAATCCTCCTCCCAAGGTGTTCTGTGCTGACTGCTGAAGGCCGTGGTTTCAGCAAAGACGTGTGGCCAGGACCTGTGACGCAAGCCCTCACAGCACAGCCCAGAATAGCCTCAGCTCTGCTGCTTTTCCAGCTGCCCTATCACTTTGCAAGCTGGGATCTAATTTGTTGTCCACCAACACCACCCCAGTCTGTGAGCCAGTACCACTTTCTTTGCCCATGAAATATTTATAATCACAGATTATGTTTCTCTGTGAGTATAAACTTGCTTTTGTTTTTTTTCCCTTCTGTGCCCTTAAGCTGCTGCCCCGGACAGGTCAAAGTGCTTTATCTCTGGATTCATAGACTTCATTAGTTTCTTTGCTGAAGTGTCCAGCTCCTCTGATGCTTTGACTCCTTCTGCTAGACTGCTACTGAAGAAATCTGGGGGAAGGACCTCTAGGTCAGCAGTTGTGGTTGGGAGTACTGGGTTCCAGTCGGGACTCTGCTGCTAGCCAGCCATTTGCCTTTGGGCAAGCCATAGCCTTTTGGGAATCTGGAGCTACTGCATGAGGGCTTGGTGCTTAGGAGACCTGGCCAGCAGGTGTGACTCCTGAGAACCAACCTGACATGGACTAGGCCCCAACCACCTTGAACAGCATGCCTTGGCTGCAAATGGAGATTTGGCCAAAGTGTCCTACCACCATCATGAAGCCAACTACCTCTAGCAGAGGTGTGCAGGCAACTTGCTATGTGATAGATGTTTCCCTCTTGAAATTCTGAAGCCCAATCTTGCTTTAATGAGGGCAGCAGCCACCATTAGGCAGAATTCACCTACGGTATGCCTCCTCCTGTGTCAGAATGAGGAGGGGAGCCCTTCCCTCAGTAGGGAGCCAGCAGCCCCTCAGGGGGCAAGATCCCACAGCTTTCACTTAGACCTCACCTGTGCGTAGCTTCCTTAGAGTCCTTGCTTATTCCTATCATTGCCTCTCAGCCTCTTTTCCTGTTTTCACATGTTCTTTCACAGTGGCTGAGAACTCTTCTTTTTGACAAAAATTGCATGATATTGAGATCAAATGCTTAACTGAAATTCAAATCCGTACTAGAAGCTGCATTTCTTTTTATCTTGTAATTTTGTAATTCAATCTTTTTAAAAAAGTTGTGGGGCTTTGTTTTATTCTTTTCGACCTGGAGGATGGTTATGGATCATAATCCAGTTCTTCTTGGCATTTTCGATTCTTTCTTGCTGAATTATTTAGCAAAATATTAATAATTTTACAAATCATTTGGGTTTTCTGGGCTTAAAGCAGTGATGAGTTTGCTTCTCAACTTTCAGCATCAAGCCACTGGTTCCCAGCCAGATTTGAGAGAACAGTGATAGCGTGTTGTAATATGCTTGACATCATGACAGGATGTCTCATAAGACATAGCATAGGTGCTTTTTAAAATGAAATTTGAATATTTTATTTTGAGAATTTCACAAGAGCTGTTGGTAATTATGATAGCCTTGGATATTATGAAACTTTGGCAATTGATTTAAGCCAAATGTTTACATGCCAAATAGAGGTAGCTTTTGGTCAGTTAGGACTGATGATCCAGTGTGTGATCAGAGCCACTTCCTTCCTGCTCCTCACTCTGGACTTGTACCATCTCCCAAGTGGCTGTGGGGCACAGGAAGAGGAGAGAAAGAGACCTTCTTTCACAGGAGGTGACCTCCAGTAGATTTTCTGGGCAGGGAGTGGGCTGTGCTGTCCTATCTCCATAGGTTAACCCAGTCCCCTTCCTGGCTGGCCACAGCTGATGCCTATGAGGAGGAGTGGAGCTCTCATTTGTCCTTGTATCTCATGGCACCATGTCAGCCAACGGCAGTAACTCACCAGTGTGTTGGTAAAGAATAATGAAATACTTGCTTTGAATGAGGTTTTAGGGTTATCTGCAGATTTCATTGCTCCAGGCTGGGTCTTCATAATTGAGAATAGTTACACTGTTCTCTGTATGTGTGTGTGTGTGTGTGTGTATATACACACACACACACACACACACTTTTTTTTTTTTTTTTTGAGACAGAGTGTCACTGCGTCACCCTGGAGTCACCCAAGAGTTTGAGGTTGCTCTGACGCCACAGCACTCTACCCCGGGCAACAGCTTGAGACTCTGTCTCAAAAAAAAAAAAGAAATACTTTTTGCTGTGGTATTTCGTGTGTGCATGCGCTGCTGGGAACTGGATGGTTCAGATGGAAGGAGCACTCTCTGCTGACCACGTCTAGCTCCTGGCTCTGCCTTTCTCTTCTCCCCTTCTCTGTTCCCATGGCCTAGGCTTGAGTTGTATTCCCTTCTTCCAGTTTAGGAGCATGGTTGTATTATTTCTTTAAACTTTGTATTCCCACCAGCTGTCACATATTTGGTATGCAGTAACTGTTAAATTAGTAAATTACTTCTGTTCTAGCTTGTGGTGAGGTTTTAAAGGAAAGTAGAACTTTGTGCCCCAAAGTAACTACTGTTAGTCTGGTGTGCACTTTGAGTTTTCTTTTTGAGACAGGAGGGTCAGGAATGCATAGGGTGCCTTTCTCTAAAGGCAAGGCTTTATTGTAGTTGACCTACCTGTGACCTGAGAACAGTTTATTTCAAAACAAAGCTAAGGTGAACTCCCATCCTTGTGGTTTGGACTCTTTATTATGATCCTGTAGACTTGGGGCTAGGGAGCTCCCCGAATTTTACATATAAAATTAACAGAACTCAGGTTTTCTAATTCCCAGTCAGGCTCTTTTCATTGCATCTGAAAGCATCACTAACCACATTCTTTCACCACTGAGTTTAAAAATACAATGAACTTTCCAGAAAATAGTTCTGGATGGGGCTGTACCTATCCAGCCTGAAGGGGCAGGAAGCAGAGTGGCTCATGAAGAGTTAGGAGAATCTCAGCTTCCCTGAGGAGTGTGACTTCCTGAGGTGTGGTGACTGGGTGGTTTGGGTGTGCAGTGATGGTGGGTGAGAGGGAGGCAGGTTGCCTTGTGATGTGCTAGTCTGAAACCTCATCTCTGAGCCTTGAATTCCCCACTGGGTACGAAAGCTTCAGAGCCTACCTTGCTACCTTTTCTTTCCTCTCCTGAGTAGATGCTTCCTCAATGGGATCTGAGTAATTTCCAAACATCATTATTGGCAGACCTTTACTTCTGTGGATCACTTTCCACTTTGCATAATGCTTTCACTATTGTGGTCTTACTTCATGCTTATTGATGAAGTTTTCTTCCAGGTGAACTTCTGTGACTCCAGGCCCCAATGACAATCCTGGGTGGTAGGTAGAGCTAGTGTCCTTATTTTAAAGATAGAAAACTGAATAAGTGCTAAAGTTGGGTCCAATATTCTTTTTCTTCCTCTGTAAGGCCTGTGCTGTGCTTGGTCCCTCTCCAGAAAAGCACTTAACACCACTATGGAATTGGGCAAGTCCCATGGGCTGAGAAGCAATCTTTGTCTTGTTCACAGCTCTATGACAAGTGCTCAGTAGATGTACAAAAAATATTGAGAGCTCAAAGGTTAAATTTTGGATTCTCAGTTTAGGAGTCTGTGTATAGATGTCTAATATAGGGGTTGGTACAAATTAAGACATTAGCAGAGTGTGCAAGGACCTGAACAGGCTTGCATATCTTTACCCCATGGACTTCACCCACACTGGCCAGATGCCCAGTGTTTCCTGCTCATAGGATGTCTTCCCAGACCAAGTCTAGACTGATAACCCAGTTAAGTTGGAGTTCACATTCGTGTCCCAAGAATTAATGTATACTTTCTTAGAAAAAAAGAACTCATGATGAAGCGTAACTTTTGGGCGTTACTTTTGAAGTCTTTTTCCAGGACTAACCAGGCATAAAAAAGGAGCTTTTAACTGAAACATGGCTCCTTTCTTTTCCAAATACAAAATACTGTGCCCTATTCTAATTTTGCTTTCAATCACACAGAGATTAATATGTTCAAATGTTCAGGCAGCAATCAATACAAAGGATAGTTTCAAGGTGACATCTGAAGAATTTATCTCTACAGAGTTCCAGAGGGGAGGAATTACTTCAGGCCAGGGCAAGTATCTGTTGGATGAACAGAGGGGTAAGAAAGATTTACATACCTCCGTCCTTGGCTCAAGTTCGTTGGGTTTAAATGATGTCCTTGAAAGCAATCAGCAGTTCTCAGGCATAGGCAGGGGACAGAAAGAAAAGGAGTAAGAGCAAAGAAGAGGAAGAGAGCATGCGATGGAAGGTGACAGTATATCACCATGAATTGGCTGCAGCGTTCTCAGTACCCTGGCTGCTGGTTGCTTCTCACTGACAAAGCTTCTCCTCTTTCCTTTGCCTTTTTCCCCCACCCTTTTCACCCAGAAGGTTATCAACATGTTTACTGATGGACTAAAGTTGAATTTTGTATTCTTCATGTTTAGGAGGGCAAAAAAGTTGTGCAAGAGATAAGGCAATGGTTCTCACCTTTGGTGATGTCTGGAGACATTTCTGGTCACCACACCTCATGGGTAGAGAGCAGGGATGCTCTGGTCATGCTGCTGTGCACAGGACCACCCCTACAACGAAGAATTGTCTGGTCTCAAGTGTTGATAGTACCAAGGGTGAGAAACCCTGGTGTATGAGTAGGACCTTTCGTGTGTAAAGAAGAGAGTGCCTCTGGGAGTTATGGTGAACCAGTGGTTCATGAATTATGGTGTAGAATTATAGGAATGAAGCCACATTGAAATCCATGAAATTCTGTACTTTTGTATCTACCCATTGCCATGGTTTGAGCCCTCAAGCTGAAGCAGGGGATGGAGAATTTAGAAAAGGCTGTAGCTTTCTGAAGGGTTGAGAAATAGGCTGACAGAGTCAGCCATCAGAGGTGGGGGATCATTTGGCTCACAGAGTGAGAGGGGGAGACTTGGTCCATGTGAGTGCATGTGCACATGCCCAGGGCTGGGGAGTTGGGGCCGAGGCTTTAGCTCGGACTCAGGTGCTGGCTCATGTATTGGGTCACACTGGCTGGGGGCTTTTCTCAGAGCTTTGGTTTCTGCCCTAGCCCTTACTTCCGAGCACTGTTGTAGCCATGGCACCAGCAACCTTCCTACCTCATAAATCTTCGACTTTGGAGTTCCTATTGGTTTTCCCTCCTTTTTCCTTTTCCTTTTTTGGTTTTCACAAAGCGCTGCCCATTCTCCTCTGATAGACTCCGTGCTCCTCTTCCTCCTGGAGCTTTGTAGATCTGCTCCTCTATCCCAGAGCTCCAATCTAGTCTCAGCACACTGCTGAGTGACTGTGACAATCTAGCTGCCCACCAGAGGCAGCTCTTGGAGGCAGAAGTCACCTGTCTTTCAGACTCATTTTGTGGCACATTGTAGTAGGAACAAAGAAGAGAAACCAGGTTACTGAAGGCTTACTTTGTATCAGTTTTTTGCTGGGCATTTCACATGTTCACTTCAAGAAGTCTTCACAGTGACATGCCATCATTGTCCGTGACTTATGAGAGAGAAAACCCAGGCTGAGAAGAGTTAAGGGACTTGTAGTCACATGGCAAGCTGAGACATGAAGTAGGACCACCTGACCTCATAGCTTGCTCGCTCTCTCTCTGCGGCACTGACCTGTGGTAGAAGTATTTCTTGGTAACATGCCCTCCCTCAGCTATTAAAATAGTTTTCCGGAAGCGTCTGTCGGATGACCACTGCGGATACTTGGAGCTGCTTCCAGTTGCCTCTTAGGTCAGCTTCTTCAGCTCCTTGACTCAAACCAAGGGCAGTGAGTGTTTCCTGCTGAAGTTGGCCCCTGGCCTTATTTAACAGCACTGTTTCCTGTCACTCCACAACTTAGCCATCTCCTCTGGGCAAGGAAATGGACCTCTGTCTTTCATTCTCTGCACTTGGCTGACAGGGTGCTTCCTGGGGCTGGTGCCTTGTCTCAGCTCAGCATGGAGCTGTTAGCATCCAGTACCGAGTGGGTTCTCAGTGTCTGCTGAATTGCTTATTAGATGAAGAGTGTGGGGTGGCACCTGTGGCTCAAGGAGTAGGGTGCTGGCCCCATATACCAGAGGTGGCGGGTTTAAACTCGGCCCCCGGCCAAAAAAACTGCAAAAAAAAGAGTGTGGGTCTTTCTCTACCCCTATGAAAGTCTACCATTCTACTTCTCCAAACCCAATTCCTCATCGGAAACCCAAGTGAAGGAAGTCCTTGGGATTGGCCTCCTCGTCTTCAGCATGGAGGTGGGGTTTTATCCCACACAGAGACCTCTAATTGGCTCATGGTTTCTCCAACCCTATCCATGCTGTGGCTGCCTTTACACCCAGACTGGTATGCCTTTGCACATCTTTTCTTGGAATGTCCTTTTCTCCCTGGAATGGTGGTCACTCATCCTGTGGAGCCCTGCTCAGACGTTTCATCAGTGATATTCTGTTCAACTGACATTTATTGAGCCCCAGTCAGGACATCTTAGTTTTCCTCTCGGCGTCCCTCTTCCCCTTTTCCATCCTACTCTGAGCCCTGGGAGGCTGACCTGGGTGAACTGCATCAGTGATTGAGCTTCCGCGCTCACATTTGTCCCTCCACTCCTCATTTTCTCCCAACGGAGTTGGCCACATCCCTCAAACGTAGGTCACAGCTCCCTAACTCAGCTCTCCACACTCTCCAGGGGCCTTGCCTTAGAGCGCTGCAGTACCTGCTGTACTAGCCCATACCTGGTGAATTATCCCAATTACAGTGGCCCCCTGTTGCCTAGTTGGACCCAACATGATGCAAACATTTACTGTGTGTTCCCAGATGGGCAAACTATGGTTCCTGGACTGGGGAAGTTCTGGGAGAGTAACAGACTTATAAGCATGGTGTCAGGAGCCTGAATTCCACTAACCTGAGAGAGTCAGACTTCCTAAGGAAAGACCGAGAGCCTGAAAGATCAACTAAGTGATAGGCTGAAATGGGAATGCCCTTTCATCACAGCCAAAGCCAGAGGTATGACGCTGAGTGGGATATAGCAGGACCTGCCAGCAGTTTAGGATTCCTGGAGAGTGGCAGCAAGGCTGAGGAGGCAGGCAGAGGCCAGGCTAGGGAGGGCTTTGTGTGTTACACCCAGGGCTGGACTTTAACCTCATCACTGCCCTGCTTTAACTAGCCAATGGCTCCTCATCCCAGATGTGCATTTATCAAGATTGCCTGGCTGCTGTGCAGAGAACCCCTCTAATGGGATGATGGGAGAGGCCAGGCAGGAGGCAGAGTATTCGGTAAGTTCAAGAGATGATAAGAGTGGCAGGGCAAGGCAGGGATGGAGGACGGGACTCAAGATAAGATTTGAGGGAAAGTAGGTATTTAGCAGGTCAAGGTAGCGTGGCATGGAGAAATGTTATGCTAAGAAACAGGGCAAAGGAGTCTAGAAATTCAAGCTAGCATAACCAATTATTTTGGGACAGGTTACTGAGGGGTGAACTGCATGGTAAAGGGGATTCTGGGGGGTGAGCATGGGCAAGCTGCAGGATGTGCCTGTGGAGGGGGCTGGGCTAGCTCAGTCAGGAACTGGTAGAGGCCTAGGCTGAGGGAGCAGGGGTGCAGCTGGCACAGGCCACCCTGGGCTCTGTGTGATGCTGTGGGCTGTGGGCATGCTCCCTTTTTGTTGCCCTGCTCTGCTCCTGCTTCTTGGCCCTGCCCTTGTGCTTAGGAGCTCCTCCTCTAGCTGTGTCCTTGAAATGAAGTGCATTCAAGCCTCCCTGCACTTTCAGTCTTAAACCCATTGGCCCACCCAATTGTTAAACTTCCCCAAAGGTGGAGTGGGGCAGGTTCTGGTGAATGTTTGGAGGTGAGGCTCCTTATTGAGTCCAGGATCTTGGGAGGGGAGAAAAGGGGAGAAGGGAGTTATTTTCTGCTTGTTGAGTTGCGGATGTCTTAGGGACGGTGGGGATACATGGAACATAAGTTGAGGGGGTGGGTGGAACTTATGGGGAGAGATTCATTGGCATCAGGACATACATGATACTTCAAATCCTGAGGTCACCCAAAGGGGGAATGGGGATGAAACAGTAAGCCAAGAGCTTAGGCTGGTGGAGGAGGAGGAAACTGGTCAGGAGATCAAGTGGAATGGTTAGAAAGTGGTGAGGAGGATGGGGAAGGGGAATCCTGAAAACCAAAGAGGAGAATGTTCCAGGGGCAAGTGGTCAACCTTGACCTCATCAATGAAGTGAGACCTTCAAAAGGATAGAAGTGGCCACAGGCTGGAGCAATGGGGTCAGGTGCAATCTATGGCAAGTTTAGAAGGGAATGGGGGGGCTCGGCGCCTGTGGCTCAACAGGCTAAGGCGCCAGCCACATACACCTGAGCTGGCGGGTTTGAATCCAGCCCGGGCCCGCCAAACAACAATGGTGGCTGCAACCAAAAAATGGCTGGGCGTTGTGGCGGGCGCCTGTAGTCCCAGCTACTTGGGAGGCAGAGGCAGGAGACTCGCTTGAGCCCAGGAATTGGAGGTTGTTGTGAGCTATGATAC
>CAUYRH010011017.1:0-37701 GCA_963574655.1 Perodicticus potto | reverse complement strand
TGAGTAATAATATACTTTATTTAAAATAGTTAATCAGGAGAAATTAATTTTAGTCCTTATTTTGTTTTTGCAAAATGACCCACATATGAATTACATCATAGGATCATGTAACCAAATTCATTTATTAAAGACTAACATATTCTCCAGTCACTACTGAGCCATAGGTAGAAACAAAAGAAGTTAAAACAAAAGAATGGCAATGATGAAAGTTCAAATTGACCTTATGTCTGTCATTTTTTTTTTTTTTATGACACAGGAAAAAAGGAACTGGCTTTGGAATGAGATCACTCTGAATGTGCTTCTGAACTCGAGGAAAGGTACCTTAAAATTTCAAATTTGTTCTGCTTATAACTGCAAAGTAGGAATAATGATGTCATGTTACTAACTGTTTTTTTTTTGTGCTAATCAATTGTTTTTCAGGAAGTGTCATTAAACTTACTATTTTACCTCTGTTTCAGATGGAAACATTCACTTTCTATTCTCCATTACTCATCTGCTTAAATATCCAATTTACTCCATAAGCAAACAGCCCCCAGAGATCAACAACCAAATCTCCTTTTTTATTTATTTTTATTTACTTATTTATTTATTTGGCCGGGGCCGGGTTTGAACCCGCCACCACCCGTATATGGAGCCGGCGTCCTACTCCGTTGAGCCACAGGCACCGCCCCCAAATCTCCTTTTTTACAGCCTCTACAGTTCCAGCACAATGTCACACACAGAACGACTGTTAGGAAACCTGTGATCATGGAGTTCATGAATGAAATACCAAATTCAAACTTTTTTAAGTATAGAATTTTTTTCTTTACCAACTTCAAAAATTAGTAGGTAATACTACTATTAAACAAATAAATACAAATTCATTGCTAAGGTGAACGAGCCAGATTGCAGCGATGATGCAGAATGGACAGAAGCTGGTATTTGGCCGACACAGATTATTTAAAGTATATACACACGAACTATTTCTTCAAGGAAAATTATCTAGGTAATGTGTCTGCTTGTCATTTTATTTATTATTTTTATAATGCTCACTCTAGGCCATACAATGTTTGTAATAACTTAAATGCTTTTACTCATTTAAATAATTATAAGAATTTTATGGGGTATAGGTTTTACTCTAATTTCATTTCTACTGATGAGAAAATTGCAACATCAAGATTGAATAAATAACATGCCTGAGATCACACAGTTTTTACATTTCAAAGCCAGAATTTGAACGTAAGCAGGAGATCTTCAGTTTCTGCTTTTCTGTTATACTGGGATGCAATATTTCAAAATATGTGTCATCACTACCCTCTTCAAATATGGAATGCAATTCTTCTGACATTTATAATATACATGTTGAGTTTACGATAAAAACCACTGATAGGAAATTTACCTTTTTTAGTGCTAGTGGCAACAGAACATACTTTATCCACAAATCTTATCCCAGGAACGCCTCTATTCCTTTTTCCCCTAGGTGCTTACACAAATCTTACACATTTCACCACAAGATGAATGTTGGGAATTATTCGGAATCACTTAGAACTGCTCAATGGTAAATACATGCTATCTGAGATTGCTTCTGCAGTAAATCACCCAAAGTTATTGAATTTACTTCAAGTTATCTTATATAAAGTAAACACTATTATTGACATAAAGATATTTCATTTCCTCATGTTCCATTTACTTTCCATATACCAGGGAGCTAAATGGACTATCATGCTGGAATTCTGCAACACACTGCTTTAATATAATCTAGGTAAAAGCCATCTTCTTTTAGCTATCACAGTTGTGCTTAATAAAATCAGTTATGTAAATATACATTTTTTGGTACTATTTTTATAAAACCGAAAAAGATAATACCAGATAAACAAAAGATGATAGCATATACCACTAAAATGCTGATATGAAGAGAAGTTAAGAAAGGTATCATTTTAGAAAGAAGATAAATTATTCCAGAAGGAACATCTAACGAGTGAGAGGAAAGATAACATTTTCTCAATTTCCCCTCAGGATGCTGCATATTTAGTACCATTCCGGAAACACGGGAGAAAAAATTAACATGTGACGGATACCTTGAAGCATCTGCAAACTTTAACTTATAACAGAATCACCTGGAGGACTTGTTGCAACATGACTTTATTATATATGAGGTTTTCATATCATAAACTGGGCCCAACCCTCAGCAGTACGGACTAACTGGGTTGGATGAGGCCGGGGAATTTGCATGTCTTATAAATTCCCAGCTGATGTTAATGCTGGTGGTCTGGCACCACAATGGGAATCACTGCCTGAAGGTTTTAGAGCATCTCTCTTCAACCCCAGAGGGAACGGCCACGGGACTGGTAACTTTCTCTTTCTAAACATGGAAGTGTGGGGTTGTCATGCAAATAAGACCTATAAAAAAACTATTTTCCCTGAATGAATCTTTTGCATTTTTAACTTCAATTCCGGAATTGTAACTCTTCACTCCTAAAAAAATTCCATTCCACAGTAGCTACCATTAATATTTTATGATGAATCCCACCTACAGAGCTCTTATAATTACATTAAACAGGTTGTAAATATTTGGTTTATTTTAGGTCATTCATATGCTCCTACATAGTTAAAAATGAATCATCCTTTTTGTAGTAATTGCGTATATCCCAAACCAAGAGTATTGATTGCACTCAATAATTCATGAATTTATTCAATTTATATGCGTTGAACTTGCACTTAGTTACAAGGTGCTCACATTACAAACACACAAACCCAATGATGTAAAACTTAACAATGAAGATTAAAAATAAGCTAAAATGGGCGGCGCCTGTGGCTCATCGAGTAGAGCGCTGGCCCCATATACCGAAGGTGGCGGGTTCAAACCCGGCCTCGGCCAAATTGCAAAACAAAAATAGCCAGGCGTTGTGGCGGGCGCCTGTAGTCCCAGCTACTCAGGAGGCTGAGGCAAGAGAATCACCTAAGCCCAGGAGTTGGGGGTTGCTGTGAGCTGTGTGACACCACAGCACTCTACTGAGGGCAATAGAGTGAGACTCTGTCTCTACAGAAAAATAAGTTGAAATGTTATGTATCATATGAAATGGTATAACTACCTAAAAAAAAAACAAAAACATAAACAAAAAAACACCACACACACACACACACACAATACAAGGACATTAGAACGTCTGGGATGCTGCAAATTCAATAGGATGTCCAGGGAGAGTGATAGGAATCCAGGTATTCACATTACTTTTTTTTTCTTGAGACAGAGCCTCAAGCTGTCACCCTGGGCAGAGTGCCCTTGGCGTCACTGCTCCCAGCAACCTCAACCTCTTGGGCTTAAGCGGTTCTCTTGCCTCAGCCTCCCAAGCAGCTGGGACCACAGGCCCCTGCCACAATGCCCGGCTGTTTTTGTTATTGCAGTGCAGTTGTCATTGTTGTTTAACTGGCCCAGGCCAGATTTGAACCACCAGCCTTGGTGTATGCGGCCAGTGCCCTACCTACTGAGCTACAGGCACCGCCCCCATGTTACTTTTTGAATGTAAATTTCTTTTCTCATTTTTAAAACCCTCATGTTTTTTCT
Source organism: Perodicticus potto (assembly GCA_963574655.1). Classification (NCBI taxonomy): domain Eukaryota; kingdom Metazoa; phylum Chordata; class Mammalia; order Primates; family Lorisidae; genus Perodicticus; species Perodicticus potto. The sequence continues at coordinate 34,157 of CAUYRH010011017.1, read as the reverse complement.
GCTTTTTAATTTCTTTAGCCCCTCCACTGAAGTTATAAACTCTCTATTCCCCAACTGGTTATTTTTGAAAGTTTACATACTTTTTACACAAAGTCTAAACTTGAAGCCTTGACTGCTTCAGCCCCAGGTTACACTCATCCAATGTATGAGGAGATTTTTAACTGCACGAATTCGACATTTTAAAAAATAAAATTATACAGGTGGCACCTGTGGCTCAAAGGAATAGGGTGCCAGCTTCACATGCCGGAAGTGGCAGGTTCAAACCCGGCCCCGGCCAAAAACTAAAAAAATAAAATACATTAAAAAAAACAAATAAAATTATATGTATTTTACTATAATGTCAATTTTACCGAGAGCTAATTTACAGGTGTCGTATTCCCCTCTGCAAAGGGGCAGCCCAGCAAGTTTCACTAAACGTGAACAGTCCTGTAAGTATTACCACCAGCCAGATGCCAGGCTGCTCACCAAGAGGGCCCGTCCCATGCAGTCTCCTGTCCCCAGGGCTGGGGAACACGGGTTTGTTTTTCACACCCAGGCTCTGGTGAACACTGGTTTTTTTTTTCCACCTATATAGCTTTGTCTTTTCCAAAAGTAACATAAACAGAGTATCAGCATATTCACCTTTTCAAGGCTGGCTTTTTTCTTTCAGCACAGATTCATGCGTGTGGTTGCTGGGTGTGAGCAATCTGTTTGTGATTTTATTGCCGAGTAACATTCCATTCTGTGATGTCACTAATTTGGGTCTCCACTTAGCAGGCGAACATTTGGGTAGTTTACAGTGTGGGGCAATCATGAATAAAAATGCTATGCAAATTTACAACCAGTTCTGTGTAGATGTATGTTTTAGAAGGGTCGAGTCACATGGTAATGACAGGTTTAACTTCACATGAGACTACAGGTTGTCTCACAGACTGGTCGTAGCATTTTACATTCTCACAGGCGATGTGGGAAACTTGTACTTGCTCTGCCTACACACCTGAACCAGGCATTATCAATCTTTTTTCACTTTACACTTTTTTTTTTTTTAAACAAGTGAACAGTTTATTAAGAATTAAACAAAGGTATGATGTGATACAGTACAAGCAAGACACTCAAGACAGGTATAATAGTACTACTCACACAAAAACTTAAATTTCACCTCAAAAAATATCACAAGACAAAAGAGAAAGCAATTTCACTGTTGTAAGATAAGATTTCAGGCAAAGTATTAACTCTGCCCCCCCAAAGACCAACCTCCCAACAAACAAAAAGATATCTGGGAATACTGCTATACTAACATATTAACCACAGTATAATCATTCATAGGAAAACAGTAATTAAGCAATGAATTGAATTAAATAACAAAGTTCAAACCGTCATAAACTCATAGACCACAATGATTTTACAAAACAAACAATTGCAGAAATCTTATAAACAATAAAAGAAATATTTTAGTATCATTCAACTTGATCTGGATAGACCTGATATTGAAACTAGAGAAAATATATTGTTATAAAGAGAAATTACAAACATGTTTCACTTATAGATGAGGATCCAATATCCTAAACAACATATGACAAGTTGAATTACAAAATTAATAATTAAGTAATATACTTCAATTCAATTAAAGTATATTTTACACTTTTTTGTCATTATTATTTCTAATAATGCATATTGGTATTGCATTTGGTTTTACTTGTGTTTAAATAATGACTAATAACACGGATCAACTTTTCATGTGATTACCGTCTCACATTTCCTCTTTGGTGAAGTCTCTGTAAAAATTTTTTTATCATAGGGCAGCACTTGTGGCTCAAAGGAGTAGGGCACCAGCCCCATATACCGGAGGTGGTGGGTTCAAACCCACCACCAGCCAGAAACTGAAAACAAAATAAAATTTTTTTATCATGTACTATCTTTAATTTCTGAGGGATGAGAAATAGATATGGGTATTTTTAAAAGCATTTTAATGATATTTTTATGTTCTAAATATGTATAATCAACTGTTTTAAGGTCCAAATATAACCATCCCTCATTCACATTACATTTTTCTCACGAATGCAGATTTAAATAATGAAAATGTTCAAAGTAGAAATAATAATATACTGCCTTTAAAACTTAAAAAAGTAATCAAAATCAGCTAGTTATAATCCCATAATATGCCTTCATTGCTACTGCTGTACATTATTTCATACTTGGCCATATTTAAGAATTAAACATGACAGTTAAATACATCATAATTTCTAGTATTTCACACTGAAGCGCTACCAACCATCCCCTATGAATGGGGCTGAGAAGCCTCTCTGAGCCACTTTCGCCTCAAACATTAAATAAAAAATTATATTCCATTTATTTTAAAGAACATTGAAATGTTTAAATTACTTATGTCATATAAAAATAAATGCCATATTATTACTATGAACTGATTATGAGTACTACTATTATCAAATACTAAATTATTGCTTCATAATCAAACATTAAATACATGTAGGATCAAAATTTTAACAGACTGGCATGAAATTATGCCATATAAATTATTAATTATGTAAAAGTCATATTCACTCTCAGACCTTGATTTCCTCATTTGTAAATGGTAATAATATCTACTTCAAGGCATTTCAAAAAAATCTGAAATCACTCCCTAAAATACATATAGTTATTTAAATATTAATAGTATACCCATTCATAGGTAATTTAAAATGTGAAAGTCACAACTCCCTCACTGAGAAATAATCTTGTTTAACAGAATAGTGACACAACTTCTCGTGTCTTATATGCGATGTTGCCATCACAAACAAACACACATTTCATGTATTATCAGAAATAAAATGCATAACTGTGAGCAAACAGGACCAGTCCAGGCTCCTGGGTATTTCCATAGATTAAAGTCAACTAAGTCACATTTAAGTGACCGGACATTTGTGTATGAAGAAATAAGCCAAAATGAATGAAGATAAGCGTAAAGAAAACATAATTACAAAGATTACATATATTGTACTATGGGACTAATAACCTAAAGTGTCTATATATTAAAAGTACAAGGAGAAATCCACTACACAAAAAAAGCAGGCAACAAAGAACTATGGTACAAACAAAAGTAGATTTGAAAACAAACTAGAATATTTTAAAATAAAATTTTAAATTGTAGCAATTGCAGCAACAACAAAAATACATAAATGGGACCTGATAAAGTTAAAAAGTTTCTGCACAGCTCAGGGTCAATCAACAAAGCAGGAGGCAATCTACAGAGTGAGAGCAGATATTTGCAGACCACCCATCTGCCAGAATCTGCAAACCACTCAAAGCAAATCAACAACGAAAAAAGAGCAAAGAACCCCATTAAAATCTGGGTGAGGGAAACAAACAGAATCTATTCTGAGGAGAACAAATAGCCAACAAACTCATGAAAAAGATATTCCCTATCTCTAATTATTAGAGAAATGCAAATCCAAACACTTTGAAGTATTAGATAGCCACAGTAGAATGGCCCACATCACAAGATCCCAAAATAAAAGGTGGTGGCCTGGGTCCTGCACTATTGGTGGGACTGCAAACTGGGACAGCCCTTATGAAAAGAAGTACGGAGTTCTGACAAGGAAATTAAAAGTGTACCTATTTGATCCTGCAATCCCATTGCTAGATATCTACCCAAAAGAAAAAAAAGCCATTTTATCTTAAGGACATTTGCACTTAACAGTTTACAGCATCCCAAAGGTGTGGAAACGAGCCAAGTGCCCATCAACATAAGAATAGATTAATAAACTGTGCTGTATGTACACCATGGAGAATTATTCGGCCATAAAAAGGTGGGATTTTATATCTTTTGTTACAACCTATATTAGGTAATTATCTCAGAAAAGCCCCTCCTTTCTAAGCACAGGGAGTTGCCTCCTAAACATCTCCTTATCTCCCAGTCCCAAAACTTACCTCATCTCCCTGGCCCAATTACCCACTGAAAATTTCAAACTTATGGCCCGCCCCTAACGGCTCTCCCCGCCACAGCAGTAACTCCTTATTGGCTATTCTACCAGCCCATCCATTACCTCCCCTAACCGAACCCACATAATGTGCGCTTCTCTTTTCTCTCTCCTCTCCCTCTCTCTCCTCTCTCCCCTTCCCCCCCTTTTCTCTCCCTTTATCTCTCTCTCTCTCTCATTTCTCTCCTCCTTAATGCTACCCTGCAGCATCCCCCACCAATAAAGACCTTTCGTACAAGCCTTGGTGGTCTGTAAGGTTTCTGCCAGTTGAGTGACCCCCTTTCATCTGGTGTCAGAAGTGGGATCTAATTAGGGAACACCCCCCAAGCTCCTGAGAGCTCCCTATCTTCTTCTCGCACTCCCGACACTCAGCACCATTATCAGCTTGTGTCCATCCACCAAGGTGCTCTCACCAGCACCCAACACTGGCCTCATCTAAACTTGGTGAGTACCCCTGTGGGAGTGAGTTTTCCCTAATCGTGGGCTAGTTGCTTACATTCCTGGTGATTCAGCCGTTTCTTGAGGCTTGAGTTCCCTATTCCCATTGACCTTGTGTGACCTAGCTCAGGGCTTCCACGCCTCCCACTAAAATTCCTGGTGCCAGGTCTCAAGCTCTCCTCGGCCCCAAGGTCTGACGCTGATCTAGGTACAGCGATGACTGTCCTGGACTGGGTACTCATTTTCACGGCCAGCAACAAAGCAGTGGAGACGTCTGCCCTTTGTCCTGGTCCTGGCGTGATTTTGCTCAGGCTTTATTTCCGTGTCAAATCGCCATGGGTGCAGGCTATTCTATCCCACCTAACTCCCCCTTGCGGTGCTTATTATGCTACCTGGTAGAAGTAGGATTAGAAGTAAACTCTCTACCCAGGTTTAGCCACTTTAAAAACTAGACAGCCAATGTATCCGACCGAGCTATAGTTCATTTAATTTTTCTTTAATTCAAAACTTACATAACTACTATAAGCATCTTGGCAAATGGAGCAAGGTCCCCTATGTTCAGAACTTCTCCTATCTTAAAACCAAGCCTAATTTATATTCGGGTAATTCCAAAATTCTTATAACAAAGAACTCTTCTACTCTCTATCTCCCTGAACAAAACCTATTCAAACCACCCCGCCATATTCGGCTCCTCCCTCAGCCACACAATTGGCTCCACCCTCTGTCCCTCCTACTTCCCCCTCAACCAGTCTAAACTCGTCCTAACTCCTCCCCTCAACTGGCCCCCAGAGCTCTTCTGTGTTGTCTCTCAGTCCACCTCCAGCTGCTCCAAGAAACACTGCCGGACCTCTTTACCCCCTTCGTCCTCTAACTCCTCCATATAATTCTACAGTAACGTCCACTACTCATCCTTCACTTCCCTCCAGTCCCCTCACCAGATCCCGTTCCCATTAGTCTCCAAAATTTTTTTTTGAGACAGAGCCTCAAGCTATCACCCTGGATAGAGTGCTGTGGCATCATGGCTCCCAGCAACCTCCAATTCCTGGGCTCAAGCGAGTCTCCTGCCTCCGCCTCCCAAGTAGCTGGGACTACAGGTGCCTGCCACAATGCCTGGCCATTTTTTGGTTGTAGCCGTCATTGTTGTTTGGCGGGTCCGGGCTGGATTCGAACCTGCCAGCTCAGGTGTACGTGGCTGGCGCCTTAGCCTGTTGAGCCACAGGCGCTGAGCCTTCTCTCCTCTTTTTGAGAACATACAGTTCAGGCTAAGAGCTCATGTTTGAGGCCCCGTTGAGCTGCTGTTTGAGATTGTTCTTGTTTGTTACCACATTGGTGGCATCGAATGTCCTCATTGATTTTTGCCTGATTGGTCCAACCTAGAACAGGATCAGCTTCATAAATGGGACATCTTGTGGTCTGAAATATGAGATTTGTTTTAACAAACCGCTTTTAGCCATCATCTCTCCAAGGGAACCAAGGACAGGCTATAGCTGAGTTTCTTCTTGGCTTCCCTCTGATGACCCCTCTCACCATTCCTAGTCCCCCTTTCCCTTCTGCCACTTTCTCCATTGCTTCCAAAATGAACAAACAACAACTCCAAACAATACTCACTGAACTCCCAAATTATTCCTTGGGCCCCTGAATCAGAGAGAACTGAATCATTCTGGTTGCTGATTGATTTAAAGCTGTTGGGGAAAAGTATTATTGTGCAAGTTAAGGAAAAGATCAGAGAACCAAAATGAAGGTGTCTGAGCTAAAGGTCTTCTGGGTTGGGATTCAAGTTTTCAACTATCCAAAGACATCAGTTAAGGGCTGCAACCTTGGCCATAAGCCTAATGAACTAATTCTTGTTTTGTTGTCGTTTTACTTTTCAGTGAAATCCCAAGGTTTCCCAAGACTTCCCACATGAAGCTTTGCATATTTTTCATGTCAGGGCTGTTCCCTGGCACCTTTGTTTTCCAGCTTGCCTCCCCTCAACAGCTGGACACATCACCATTTCATTTTTCTATTGGTTGTGACTGAAGTAGCTTGAGGTCAATTATTTCCCCAGCAATTGACCAAGAATCTTGATGAAGAGGAAAGTGACATTGTCCCTTAAACAACACTGCTCCCGCCTCCCCTCGCCCTCCCGGCTGAGAGGAGAGAGGGCGGACTTTCATTTTGCAAGGAGCCCAGCAGGGCAGTGGCCGTGGGGTCTGTGGAAGTGCGTGGGTAACATATGGTAAGTGGAGGAAATATTTATATTCATTGTGAAAGCGCAAGAGAAGATCCGAAGAAGGTCATTCCGCAGAGATTTGGAGCAGGAGAAAGACAGACTTGATTCTGCCTTTGGCCTGGATACAACACGGAATTTAAAGGCAGAGTTTTGTTTTGTTGTTTTCCCTGCCACCTTACTCCTAACAATCTGAATTGCTGGCAATCTGAACAAGGAAATATTCCTCCCCGCAAACTTCATTAAAGTATCACCCTGCCCCTTCCCAGGGCCTCCCCTAGACAGCAAACCTCCTTCCCCTCCCCCTTCCTCTGCCCCTAAAGGCCAGAATTGAGAGCGGCAGTCTCTGGTGGCCGGCCCGGGCCTGCTGGTGGCGTTTGTTGTTTTGACTGAGCGGCTAGGAAAGGCGAGGCGCACAGGCAGAGTGGGCATTTGGGGCGACTGGTTCTTGGGGGAAGACATAAATAATTAAGCGGTGTTAGATTACTTTTTGATGAGACACACGAAACCTCCAGTGCCTTAATGCTTTCAGCAGGCATTCGCATCACGGCTTCCTCAGAAAGGTAAGGGACCTTATTTGGTCACCCAGTGGCAAAATTCGCAACTGCCTTCTCGTACAATCAAAAGAGACGACGGGAACGTTGGCCGTCCGAGCTCCGGTTCGGCAGCGACACAGGAGACAGACCGACAAGTGGGCGGGCGGACGCCTGTCCGGGTCTTCTCTCCCCCTCCCCCCCGTGACCCCTGCCCGTGTCCCCTCGCCCCTGTACGGTGGCAGGCCCCGCACCAAGGCCACCCGGGGCCACGCGTGCAGACTTGCTGCAGAGAAACTCAGCTGGGCCATTTCCCCTCTCGCCGTCGGGAGTCCGCCCCTCCTTCCCAGGGCGGGAAGATGTGAAACTGGGGTTCTAGGCAGAGAACCCTCAGGCGGAGCTCCCGGCTGGACCGTGTAACGCCGGATTGACAATCGGAAAATCTCCTGTCCTCTCCCCCCAGATTGCAGTCCCCCACTGCAGGGGGAAGCAGTGAGAGGGGATACAGGTGCGTCCGAGGCCTCGCTTGGAAGGGCCCCCACCCCAGGGCCCCTCTTGGGGCAGCTCAGAAATGAGCGGCCGGCTGCACCGAGGCCCGTGCTAATGGATTCTTGCAGATGAAAGAGCCGGCCACCTTTCTTTTCCATAATGGCCCCTGAGGCTAATGTCTTAAAGAGGAAACAAAGGGATTGTTTTACTGCACACAAGGGGGCCGGCGCTACGAGCGGGACTGGATACAGGCGAGGGGGAGGTGGCCCCCAGCTTCTTAACCCTTCACCTCCCGCGCACCTGCCCCCGCGACCTGGAACCGGAGTTGTGGGGTGGAGACGACCGCGCCTGGAGGGGACGCCCTGTGACCCAACCGTCAGCTCTCTTGGCTCCTCTCCCAGTGTTCTTTCTAAAGAACTTCTGAAAGGGAAAGTGGAAGAGGTCAGGCTCCTCGCACCCCGAGAGCTGCGAGTTTACGTCTGTCCACGGGGGCCGGAGAGCGCGCAGAATCTCCGCGTGCGTGCCCGGGCCAGCGGGAGGCGGGCGCCCCGGGGCCGGGACCCGGCGGGCCCGGGAGCACCCGGTGAAGGCGGGAGGCGGCAGGGCGGCCCGTGAAGGCGGCCTGCACCGCGCCCGGCAGCTGCTCGGGTCCCTTGGCAGCCGCAGCCTTCAGGTGTGAGTGTGAGCCGGGTGTGTGCAGGCCCGGGTGTCTCTGCGGGAAGTTGACTTGTGCAAACAGAGGAGGGAAAGAGGCACCGGGAACGCGGTCGCTTCTGCTTCCTGGCTTTTTGTTCTGGCTCCAGGAAAAGATCAAAACAATAGTCAAATAGCAATTGAGGACAAGTGATGTAAGAAATAAACAACTCAACAACAAAAATACCCACAGGGATGGTTTTGTTTTTTTAAAAAAAACCTTTATTATGGAAATCAATGCACACACACAAAGGGAGAGAAACTGGAATAATGCAGTGGGTCTCAAATTTGAGCACGCCGCAGAATCACCGAGCGTATCCTCTCCAGAGGGCTTGTTAAAACAAAGATTGTTCAGCCCCTCCAGGAAGGTTTTTTTTTTTTTAAGTGGATCCTGGGGTCCGCTCCTGTCCAAGAATTCCCAACTTGTTAGAGCTCCCAGGTGCTGGTACTTCTGGTCTGGAAAGGATGCTTTGCAATCCACTGGCACAGAAAATCCCCCCAAGTAACCCCCTCCTGACTGCAATATGTGCAACAGTTCTGGTGCTTTCTTCTATCTCCTCCTCCAGTTTGTTTGGTTTGCTGGGGGAATTATAAGGCAAACCCCTGGGAAAACCTTTTATATGCTTCCAGGAAGGTCAGCCTTCCTCTGGTCAGTTCACCCTGGTGCGGAGTACAGCATCTCTCTGTAAAAACCAAGCCTGCATCTTGGCTCTGAGACCACCCTTCAAAAGTTCCTCTCCAACAAAGCTTGTCAGGTGCCGGAATACCACCGGCTTTTCTGGCAAGCTGGCCTGGTCTGGCCGGGGCACCACCTGCTCCCAAGCCCTCAACTTTAAGTCATTATCTTCAATCTGTTGCCATGTACTCCCATGACTATCATTTCCTGATTTTCCTACCAAGTCACCTCAGGATGGAGCTTTGAACGGCCAGGAGTGGGATGGTACCCACAACAGTACCCACAATGACATTTTGCATTGGTTGCATCCTTCTTTAAGGATCCTGGGCTCATAGATCAAGGATCTGGGCTAACTGCCCCTTCTTATAACTACTAGTATTGGAAAAGGGGAGATGCCTGCCATGGTTCCTGGGAATGGCTATCACTGAAGCCCAGCATCTGCCCTTGATTGGTGGGTCCTGACACAGCTCTTGTTTACATTCCCCTTGGCCAGACTCCTGGACCTTCCTTTGGGCCACTGGACATGAGCCTTCCTTCTTTCTCTCCCCTCCCAGCCTGGTTTAGAATCCCTTCCCCTCAACTTTCTCATCCTGACCTCTCCTTGTCCTGCCTCGACCCTAGAGGTCTCTCTGACTAACCAAGTTACTAGATAGATGTTGGTTGTTCCTGGTTGCCTCTCCAGGAAGCTATGTGAGTTTTTCCTTTTTTCCTGGCTGCCAAATACCCCCTGCCCGATACGTTCCTCCACCCAGGAGTTCTGTTCCTATTTTCATATTCCTTAATCTTCCTAAGTTTTTCTTCCTTCACAAGCCTAATCAGCTGTCACTTTTCTATTTTCTCATGAGTACTTCCACGTGCCTTTGTTTTCTTTACCTTTCTTTTTTTTTTTTTTTTTTTTTGAGACGGAGCCTCAAGCTGTCAACCTGGATAGAGTGCCGTGGCATCACAGCTCACAGCAAGCACCAATTCCTGGGCTCAAGCGAGTCTCCTGCCACTGCCTACCAAGTAGCTGGGACCACAGGCGCCCGCCACAGTGCTCGGCTATTTTTTGGTTGCAGCTGTCATTGTTGTTTGGCGGGTCTGGGCTGGATTTGAACCAGCCAGCTCAGTGTACGTGGCTGGCGCCTTAGCCCGTTGAGCCACAGGCGCCAAGCCTTCTTTACCTTTCTTAAAGAAAATGTACACACACAGCCTGTGTTTGTTCTCCTTTGGGCCCTGAGACACCGAATTTTGCTTGGTGGCCTATCCAGTGATGCCAGCTAATGTTTTCCCACTTATGCCAGTGGGAGGCCAGATGTGGTGGAAAGTTTGAGTCCAGTACTGGTTCTGCCTTTTAATAGCTCATATTGCTGGGCTCCACCTCGGGAGCTTCAGTGGCCGTGTCATTCACTCAGCACATCTGCCGGAGCCTCTGCTGCAAAGTGAGTGCTGGGCTACAGCACGAGCAGAACAGACATGGTCCTGCCTTCACAAAGCTTTTAGGATATAAAAATATTTATAATATGTTATTTATAGCTATTATGATATTTATAATATTGTGTATTTTGGTCTGGGAGACCCATGATAAGGGAAATGAGTAAAATGGCATGTTGGAGAGTGCTCAGGTGCTACGGAGGGGTTGGTATTTCATTTTCTTAATTTTTAAAAAATGAAATATTTTGGGTGGCGCCTGTGGCTCAAAGGAGTAGGGCACCGGCCCCAGATGCCGGAGGTGGCAGGTTCAAACCCAGCCCTGGCCAAAAACTGCAAACAAAAAAAAAAAAAAAAGAAAGAAAGAAAGAAAAGGAGTGGCACCTGTGGCTCAAGGAGTAGGGCACCGGCCCCATATACTGGAGGAGGTGGGTTCAAACCTGGCCCTGACCAAAAATTGCAAAAAAAAAAAAAAAGAAATATTTTGGTGGAGACAGGGTCTTGCTGTATTTCCCAGGATGATCTCAAACTCCTGGACTCCAGCAATCCTCCCACCTTGGCCTCCCCAAGTGCTGGCATTACAGGCAGTGAACCACAGGGCCCAGCCTCGTGTTGGTACTTCACACAGCATAGCCAGAGAAGGCTTCTCTGAGAAGTTGACATTGAGCAGATGGCTCATGGAAAAAAGGCCACCTCTGCTGAATGTGGGGGAGGGCAATAATATTTCACAACCTTGGGAGGATTAAGTGGCAGAATGTATGCAGAGAGCTGCCTGTGAAGACAGAGCCACTCACCTTTGTTTTGTCAATGCCTTCTTCTGAAGTTGTAGTTCTTTTTTCTTTTCTTTTTTTTTTTTTTTTGAGACAGAGCCTCAAGCTGTCCCCCTGGATAGAGTGCTGTGGCATCACAACTCACAGCAACCTCCAATTCCTGGGCTCAAGCAAGTCTCTTGCCTCCGCCTCCCAAGTAGCTGGGACTACAGGCACCCGCCACAACGCCCGGCCATTTTTTGTTTGCAGTCATCATTGTTGTTTGGCGGGCCTGGGCTGGATTCGAACCCGCCAGCTCAGGTGTATGTTGCTGACGCCTTAGCCCATTGAGCCACAGGCAACGAGCCAAAGTTGTAGTTCTTAAAATCTTCTTTGAACAAGTACAAGGTTAGTGGTACCCCCAGACCCTCACCAGTGACCACCCCGTGTCTTTGGCGGCTGATTTTCCTGTTGCACATGAGCTTAGGTCAGCCCTGGCTTGGAGGTGAACCTCTGTGGGAGCCCGGCTCATCCTTCCCTCACCCAGAAAAAAATGATGTCCCTGGGGAGGTTGGACAGAGCACCAGTGGGCATGGCTGTGTGTGGTGTCACTGTCTCCCATGTATTTTTATGGCCTCAGTGACAATGCAGAGGCCGCCTTTTAATGAGAGGAGGTAACAGTGGTCGTGGGAGAGTTCCCCATGAGAAAGAAGATGAATCGTCTGGCTGAGGCAAAAGCTGAAACTAGGTTGTAACCGCAGCAGTGTGGTTGTTGAGATCCATTAAAGTCACCGTGCCTTTCAGCAATTGTCCTAGGTGCTGCCGCTGGTTGTTTAGTAGACCAGAAATCCTCAGAGGTGTTCATGCCCCATCCTGTTGGGCACATAGCCAGCCCGCAGTTTCCAGCATGCCCTTGATCTCAGCCTTCATCATCCTTCCCGCCTTGTGGAGGTCATCCTTGGTGCTGGGCTGCAGCTGTCTTTAGCAACTCCTTTCTGCAGTTTGGTCCTGCAAAGGCCGAGTCCCTTTCAGCCTCCGTGCTCTTTTTGAATGTCGTAGGGAACGAGGAAAAGATGGATCCTTGACCTTTGTACCCTTGGTGGTTCCTGAATATGCCAATTCAAAATTGAAGGGCCAGGTGACCTGTTCCCCTAAAGTCAGACTGCCTTACTCTCTCGGATCTTGTCACTGTTGTTTAAAGCTGTATTACTCATGACACAGGCAGTGTCCCGGTGTGGCTGCTGCTCATTACACCCAGGTCTCAACGGTGCTTTAAATCCAAAAGCAAACAATAGTGCCTCTGGGAAGCCCCCCTCTACCCCCCAGTACTGCAGGTGAGTGTGGCTACTCGGTGGCCGCTGGTGAGTCACTGGAACATTTGTCACATTAGAACTGTGAAATGAGCCATCACAGGTCTGATCCCTGGAGAGTGCTTCCTGCTTACCAGCTCTCTGAAGAAACTGCAGCGCATGGGAAGGGTCTCCTTTTTGGAAAAGTAGATATACCATTAGCTAAACCTTCTCAGAAAGAATTGGAGAGGCCGGCGGGGTTGGAGGGAGCTCCTCCACCTAATTCTTGTCCTAGGCTCACTCTCGAAGCATTTTATATGAGCGTAGCTGGCTGCAGGAAGGCAGAAGCAGCTGAAGGTAGAGGATGTGGTTACTCTGCAAGACCCTAGTTCTGTTACAGGATCAAAAAAGAAAAGTTGTTGCAAAACACATTGGTGTTACAATGCAATAGTTCTGTACCCATTACGATGGCTTGTGAACTTGAGTGTGCCTGTGTAGGCGTTTTCCTCATATTATTACATGGAAGGCCTGGGTCACAATATGCTTTTGTGGTCAGTGACTGCGTAGTGTGATCAGTGTAGTTTACCAAGAAAGACCATCAGATCTCACTGTGTTAGTGGGCCAGGGATGCCATCACCAAGTGCCCCAGATGGGGGGGCTTAAATAACAGCGATTTAGTTTCTCACGGTTCTGGAGGCTGGAAGTCCGAGACCAGCATGTCCCTCAGGGCCGGCTCCTCCTCAGGCCTCTCTCCTCCACTTGTGGACGGCCGCCTGCTCCCTGGGTCTTCACGTTTTCTTCCCACTGTGCTCATCTGCCTGTGTCCCAATTTCCTCTTCTTATAAAGACACCAGTTGTACTGGATTATGGTCCACCCTAATGACCCCATTAATACCATTAACCTAATCACCTCTTTAAACAACGTTATACCCAAATAAGTCGTATTTTGAGGTGCTGGGGTTCGCACATTAACATATGACTTGGTGGGGTGGGGAACACAATTCAACCTACAACACTCACCAAGAGTCATCACAACATAGAATAATAGGTCGTTGGCGTTCAGAAAGCACTGGGGCTTAACCCTGAAAAAAATCAAATGTATTATTACAATTCTTTATTTTTTCCTGAAAAGAAAAAAAAAACAGCTAAAACATTTGAGTACTTTTCAGAACCAGTTATGCCTCATTTATGCTGTAGAATAAAGATATTTAAGTATGTTAGGGTGGTAGAATTAGGGTCATTACATTTGTTTCTATTTCATGAATTTTACTTTTATGTGTTATACCAACCTTATCATTAATAATTATGAATGTAAAATGAGTGGAGACGCTGTACGTGTGTTACCCTCAGAAACTACTTATTTGGAATAAGAAGCCAAAACACAGGAAGGCAGATTGAGCTGCCAAGGCCACGGTCAGGCCCGAGCCCCCAGATCCCCCTCTGTGCCGTGACCACAAGGAGGCATTTGGGTTGGTTCTTAGATTCACACACACAGGTTGACGGAAATAGATCGGGGTTATTAAATGAGATGATGGTCTTCTGATCCCGAGTTGGGACTTTTGCTACCTTTTCAGAGAATACTTTCTTTTGTTTGTTTTTCTGATAAATCTTGAAACCAGTGCAGACTCTTCCGCAGCCTCCACTATCCCCAGATGAGACGTGCACCGTCTCATCTTCCTTCTCATCTCTGCCCACAACACCCACACGAATAACAGTGGAGACAGGTGAGTACTAGAATCCGTCTTGATTCTTCTGAGCACGGTTCTTTATTCCTTTCTCTGTAAAAACAATATGAAAGCCTCTGATCAGGGCAGTGCTTGTTTCAACAGGAGGCAGGCGCGGCCTCAGCTGGTCCTTGGTGGCTTCCCCAGTGCCCCCCCAGCCCTCTGGCCTGGCAGGGCAAAGAACTCCTCAGAGCCCTCCAGGAATCACTTCCCGCAGGGCAGCAACTGCCCGTCAGCACGCATTTGTCAGGAGCAGCGCCCACCACTCTCTGTGTTTGCAATCTGATATGAATAAACACTTTAGGTTGCACGAATGTCTCCGGAAGGCCACTGGTGACTTCATTGGTCAACTGCTTCCTTACTGCAATTACAATTAGGATGCACAGATGTTTATTTACAGGTTAGAGCAAGGATACGGCATTGTCTGATATGTGGAAGGGCTAGTGTCTTTGTGTGTTTAGAGTAATTCCCAGCGTCCTCAGGTAGGTGGTTTATTTCTCCATGACATGGCACCCCTCAGCCGTTCCTTGCTGTCAAGACCAAACTTGCCATCTGCTCTGAGACACTCTGGTTCTGTGCCCAGGATTGTCTAGCAGAACTCACGTCCCTGGCCTTTTCTGGCTCTTCCTCTTCCAAGAACACGCAACTTACCTCCTCTTGGCTCTCACCTGGTTCTCTCCTGGATCATGGCTTCTGACTTTTACCTTAATGCAGGTCTCAAAAGTCTTCCTTTTTTTTTGTCCTTTTAAATTTTGGGTAGCACAATTAGTACCAAGTCACTTTTTGGGAGCAATTTTTAAAAAATGATGGTAAAATATACATAACATAGAAGTTACCATTTTATCTATTTTTAAATATACAAATCAGTGACAGTAAGTATAATCACAATGTTGTATGACTGTCATCACCATCCGTCTCCAGAGTGTCACCCCGAACAGAAACTCTGTACCCATTAAACAGGGGCACCTTTTCTTCCCCTTCCCCAAACTCGGAAAGCCTTTATTCTACTTTCTGTATTTGTGACTTAGCCTGGCCTTGGTACCTCTTATACATGGAGTCATAAATATTTGTCCTTTAACCCTGTAGCCTTCAGCAGGTCACACCGTCTGCCTAATCCTGGGTTCTGCCATGAAAGGCGGCATCGTGTCAAATGTTCAAGGCTGTAGAAAGTTATGGAGATTAGCCACAGTCCTGCTACCAAAGTGCTCGCTGAAGGGCCGGCATCAAAACCAAGGCGTTGATTAGAAATATTACACAAAGCTAAGATGCTCAGAACTAGGAACTGTATCACCATTTCTGAGATATTATCATGTGGGGGGAAATGTGTATTTTAGAATGGTGAAATAGGGTAAACTGCCTTTCGGTGAGTTCCTAAGGAAAAGGACATAAAGGAAAAAACAGAAGCTCAGAAATCGCCCGACTTTTCTGGAAAGGGAACAAAGGAGCTGGAGCAGTTCTGCTTTTCCTGGGATGAAATAGGGACCCACAACTGGGTCAGGTCTGTTATCTACTCCTGCCCAAAGAATTCAAGGAGAAAAACTCCTTTGGGAATGCAAGCTCAACCTGGCACACTAAACAGAAGACAGGATGCTTTGTGGGGAAAATTTGCCTTCCCACGAGCCTCACAGAATGGAAGCAGTGTCCTTACTCGGCCATCGCGGCTGCGGTTAGTGGTCCGGCTGACGGGGGAGGGGCAGCCTCCCCAGGTTAACTACATCCAGCTACCCTTCTTTTCTTATCCAGAGTAGCTTACACAATTGCTCCTTTTGAAGGTGCCAACTGTAGGCAAGTGACTCACTTCTGAGCCTCCCAAACACAGCAACTTGCTGGGTCTTGATATCACTTTAAAGTCACTTTAAATACTGGCCTTTCCTGCAAATAACTCATGTTCCCAATAGGTGGGGGGTGGGGAGCAAGAGGATCTGGGACTGTGAATCTCACCCCAGGGTGCACCTTGCCTCCCATGATTTTACAAACAAGATTGCCTATCTTGCTAGAATTTGAAGAGGGTGACTGTGAGGGTCCTGAGATTG
This sequence comes from Perodicticus potto, assembly GCA_963574655.1. NCBI lineage: Eukaryota > Metazoa > Chordata > Mammalia > Primates > Lorisidae > Perodicticus > Perodicticus potto. The sequence goes on along the minus strand of CAUYRH010011017.1, from coordinate 17,958 downwards.
CTGGGACTTGCAGCCGAGTGGATTAACACAGGTTCTGTTTCCTGTGGCAGAGAGTTAAACTTGAATAGCTGTGACCTGTTAGCGGTTCCATAGTCAGTGGTCTACTGCTGATTCTCTCTTTGCCTCTCAAACTCTTCCCATGAGTGAGCAAACATGTCCTGAGCATTTGCTGGGTTACAGGCTGGGTTCTGAGCACTTTGACATTTGCAAAGGAACTTTTAACATTCTCCTTTCACAGGAATTGGTTAAGTACCGGAGGAACTTGCCCCTTGTTGAGGTCTCTGGAGACTAGCTTCTCTACCCAGTGCTTCAGTGCCTCCCTTGGTGGATGTAACTTCCTCCCCAGAACAGACCAAAGTTGTCAGATGGAAACTGAATTTCCTTCCACCGGATTTACAAATCCACCTCCCTCTGCACCCCATTTTCCTTGCTTGCTTTGCTCAAGTCTATTGATTCAAATGTTAACCGCATCCAGAAACACCCTTCCAGCCACACACAGAAATAATGTGTAACCAAACATCTGGGCACCCTGTGGCCAGGTCAAGTTGACACATAGAATCAACCATCACGGTTATCAGCCATGCCTTTCTCTGTGGCTGTGTTCAGAGTGCCCCTTTGCCTGCCTTCTTCAGGACTACACTCCACGACTAGAGTTTTCTCTTTTATTATTCAGCCTCTTGTTATCTACCAACTCCTTTCCTCAGTTAAGTATCTCCTATATTAAGAAAAGAAATCCCCCTAGTCTACCCAAACCCTTGGACCACCTCCCCACGTGTATCTTCCACACTTACTGAAGGAGCCCTGTAAGTTCCTGGTCTTAGCTCCCCACCTTGCATTACTGCCCCTCCACCAATCTGGTTTTACCACTGGCATCCCTTTGAATCTGGTCTGTCCATGGCCATGGTGGCCTCCATGCCAGTAAATTTAGCAAATGCCCTTTAGTCCTTATCTTCTTAGTCTATCTGAGCAGCTGATAATGCTCCTCACTCCTTTCTTGTAGAAACACTTCTTTTGGTTACACTGGTGCTCCTCCAAAGTCTAGATATATATATATATATATGTGTGTGTGTGTGTGTGTGTGTGTGTGTAGAGAGAGACAGAGAGAGAGAGAGAAGAGAGATAGGTATAAATATGAGTGTGTGTATATAATTACATACATATATACACACACACACATATATATACACATATATATACACACATACTATGTCTGCATTAGACTGGGTGTAGAGGACACTGAGAGCCAGACAGCCTCTGAGCAAGATGATTTGCAGCTTGGGGGTGGACCCTCGGGTAACTCGTCCACAGGTGTTAAAGGTTAAACATACTTTGGAGTGGCAGGGAGAGAGCCAAGCTGGTGGCAATCCTTAAGCGTGCAGTCATTGTCTAATACTCCCCTCACCTGTCATGTACCATCTCAATAAATAGCTACTGCAGAGGGTGCTTGGGGCTACCCTGCACTTATGGTTAGTCCTCCTCTTCCAAGTTTGTACGTCTATCTGTGTCACGCCTGTTTCCTTGGTGCACCCATGGGGACAGGGCGATAGGGGCCGTGACTACTGGGTTCTCCAGAAAAACAGAAACAATGGGGTAGAGATAAATAATCTACATAAATACACACTCATATATTTATATTTTTTCCAATATATTCCTATTCGTTTCCAAAGGAGCGGGATCATGGGTGGCGCCTGTGGTTCAAGGAGTAGGGCGCTGGTCCCATATACCAGAGGTGTATGGTGGGTTCAAACCTGGCCCTGGCCAAAAACTGCAAAAAGGCAAAAACAAACAAACAAATGAAAAAAAAAAAAAGGAGGGGGATCAGAAGGTCAGTTTCTGCGTTAGACTGGGTTCTCCAGAGAAACAGAAACAATAGGGTAGAGATATAGGTATGAATATATGAATGTGTGTATATATATGTAAAATTTTTTTCCTGCCTCATTATTCCTCAAGGTGCGGTGGAGTGTGGGAAGGCCAGTGGAGAGGTGACTCACTACCAGGTAGGTACGCTTGGGAGGAGCCCCAAATGGCTTGGGTCCATCCTCCCATCTTCTACCTGCAGAGAAGGAATGTTGGGATGAGAAGAGCATCATGATGCCACATGGCAAGCTTAGCTGGGCACATTGTGTTCCAGGCTGTGCCCTGTCTGGGACAGCTGCCAGCTGTTCAGTGTTGCCTATGGCTTGGGTAACCTTTATTCTTAGGTGCAATATCAAAAACCCAATTTTTGCCAAATATTTAAGTCATGTCTTCAGTATAGCTTTTTCCCACCTTTAAGTCTGACATGTGAACTCTGTCTGGCTGTTATACTCATCTCTCAATCGATTCTAAATTTGGGATGGGGAAAGAGTTGTCTTAGTCTGTTCAGGCGGCTGTACAGAATACTATGGTTTCTCACGTTTCTGGAGGCAGGAAAATCAGGCAGGAGATCATTCTTCTGGGAGCAGTGGTATCTGGTGAGGGCTGCCTTCCTGGTTCACAGATGCCTTCTGCTCCCTGCTCTCACACAGCAGACGGGGCAAGAGAGGTCTCCGGGGTCTCTCACAAAAGTAAGGACATGAATCCTGCTCCTGAGGACATTGCCATCATCTCCCCAAAGTCTCACATCTTCACACTATCGCCCTGGAGATTAGGGTTCAAGTTTTAATTTTACTTATTTTGGGGGGAGGGACACAAGTAAGGGGAGCTGTCCTGGCCTTTATGACTGGTTTAGAGTGGGTCAGACTGGATGGACCTGCCGGGAGCTATCTCTGCCGTATTGTCCATAGGTCTTGTCTGAGAATGAAGCCAACACTGGGGAGGCTGAGCTGAGAGATGGAGGGAGGAAGGAATGGGAGCAGCTGGCGTAGAGATGACATTGCTCTAATCCCTTGGTGTGCCTGAAATATACTGTATATCCCGTCCCCTCATTTTCTTAGCAATGGTGATCTAATAAATCCCCTCTTGTGGTTGAGTCAATTTGCACTGGGTTTCTGCTCTCATAAAGACTCAATTGAGCATATGTGGGTGAGAATGTGGGCCCTGGAGACAGCCACCTGAGATACTCTGCCATTTACTAGTTTGTGACCTTGGGAGAATCATTTAATTTCTCTGTACCTTAGTTGCCTCATCTACAATATAGAGATACTAACATGGTAGTGCAGTATGGGGCATTGTAAGGAGTTTATGAATTAACACCTGTCATCTGCTTAGAATAGTACCTGGCACATAGAATGTTCTTAATATATGTTGGTTATGTTTTATTATTATTTTCATACAGAGTCTCACTCTGTTGCCCGGGCTAGAGTGCCATGATGTCAGTATAGATCATAACAACCTCCAACTCCTGGCTTCAGGCTATCCTCCTGCCTCAGCCTCCTGAGTAACTGGGACTACAGGCACCCACCCCCATGCCTAACTAATTTTTTCTGTTTTTAGTAGAGTTGGGGTTGCACTCTTGTTCAGGCTGGTCTCGAATTTCTGAGTGCAAGGGATCCTTCTGTTTCAGCCTCCTATAGTGCTAGGATTACAGGCATGAGCCATTGCACTTGGCCTTAATGTTGGCTATTATTAATATAACCCCATTTCTAGTTTCCTCTTGCCTCTCTGGGCTTTTTTTTTTTTTTTTGTCAGAATCTTTTGAGACTCTTATCAATCAAACATTGGTGGATCCTCTGGTCTGTCTCCTAAGCCTTCTCCTCATTACTGGCATAGCCTTCTATGGCTTTGGCTACTACTATATACTGACAATTGCCAAATGTATTATCCCTAGGCTTAACATCTATCTTGCTATTCAAACCCAAATATCCAATTGCTTATTTGCTATCTCTAATTAGATGCTATATTATTTTTCTATTCCTGCATAACAAATTGCTTAGTGTCTTTAACCAACACATGCTTACTATCTCACAATTTCCATGGGCTAGGAATCTGGACATAGCTTAACTAGGTCCTCTACCTCAACTGGGCTGTGTTCTCATCTGGAGGCTCTACTGGGGAAGAATCTGCTTCCAAGCTCACTCAGGTTGTTGGAGGAACAAATTTCCTTGCAGCTGTATGTACAGCTATTTTTACAAAAGTATGACCCAGGGTCCTGATGTTTTTTGGCTGTTGGCTGGCGACTATCCTCAGGTAATGAAGGCTGCTCATGGTTACTCCTCATGAAGAACCATGGTTTCTTCACTCAACTCATCAATCCCACGATGGCTGTTCCCTTCATCAAATCCTTTGGAGACCCTCCAGTTCCAGCTGGATGAAAGCATCTCCTGGAATGTTTGGGGAGCAGCTGTGGGCCTCTCCACAGGGTGCACAGAGAGGGCTGCTCCCAGTGAGTTTACACAACTTAATGCATTGTTTTCTCATCTGGATGCTCAACTGAGGAAGAATCTGCTTCCAAGCTCATTCAAGTTGTTAGAGGAACCTGAGTTCCTGGTCAGAAGGGAATCACGGGGCATGCCCATACTCAAGGGCAAGGGACTATCCAAGGGTGTGAGCACTGGGAGGTGGGACCATAGGGGCACCCCAGGGTCTGAGTGCTACCGATATCTATGAGCATCAGTATGCCCCAGGCAGGGTTTCTCTCCTTCTTACCACTCTGTTGTTTTAAGGCAAATAGCATCACTGTTCAAACCAAAGGCCAAGAGGGCATCTTGAGTGCTTCTCCTAACCACCCCCTCATACAATCAACCCTCAAATGTTATTTATTTGCCTCCTAAATGCTTCCTGATTCCTTCATTCTCTCCACTGTGTTACAATAGCTGCCTGCTTGCTTTCATTCTTTTCATTCTGCAGCAGCCAGAGACATATTCCAAATGCAATTATGATTATATTGTACCAATACAACGAACTACAAACTATAATCTCTTTTCATCAACCTTAGGAAGTGGCACAAATTCCTTAATGGGGCTTATCAGACCCTTTGTCATATGGCTTTGCTCCCCTTCCAACCTCTCCCACTTCTGGCCTTCATGCTTTCCATCTCTTTGCCTGGAATACTCTTTTCTTCCCTTTGGTTGTTAGTCCCACTCACGAGCCAGGCATCAGGTTCTGTGCCACTTCCTTTGGGAGGCCCTTCCCTATTGCTTGCCTACTTAGCACCCCCCACCCTAAGCTTAGTACCCTGGACTTTCGTATTCCAGACACTCAAGCACACAAAGTGGTCATTTCTTGTTCACTCATCCTTGTTCTCTAAACTATAAGCTCTGAGAGGCTGGGGTGGGGGTGGGGTGGGGACATCCCCTGGGCCATTCCCATGCTTTCAGTGCTATGAACCTGAAAATAATTGTCAAGTGAAGAAAATGATAGATCAAACTTTGGATCTCAGCATACCCTTAAAAATATTCCAACCCTTCCCTTACAGCAACATTCGGTATTCACTCCTAATGGGCTGTATTCCAGTTGGCAGACCTCTTTAAATTGAAAGTAATATATTAATAGAGGCACCTTTGTTTTGGGCAATATTTCTTTCCTATTATGGCCAGTCCAGTCTCAAGACATTTCCTTGCTACTGATATACTCCAGTGACGTTAGCACTGGGACATCACCTAATTCCTCATTATGCAGTATTCATCTTTTTGCTGCATAACTGGAATTTTGTAAAAATAGCTGACCAACTGCAGTATGTATAGTTGTATAAAGTCACTGGGAGCAGCCCTCTCTGTCCACCCTGTGGCGGGGCCCACAGCTGCTCCCCAGACATTCCAAGAGATGCTCTCATCCACTGAGAACAGAAGGAGCATTTGTTTCCTGAGTCCACTTTGGAGGAACAGCTGAGGCTCAGCCTGATCCAGCCAGGTCGGCCTATCCTTGGGCCTGTCCCTGGCCATCAGGGTCTAGTTTTATACAATACACAGTTGAGCTTCACTGACAGGTGTGAAGTATGTCCTTTCTAGCCCATCTCAGTTCGCTTCTGCCTGCAGGGGTGAGTCAAACTCACTTGGGACCCCAATTAGCATGTCATGTTGATGGGTATGTGTGTCTCTGTGTGTGTGTGGGGGGGAGAGAGAGAGAAAGAAAGAAGGAGAGAGAGAACTTGGATGCAGAAATAAAGAGAAAGAGAGACAGAGACTCAGTGAGAAATGGAGAAGTAGAGAAACAGAAGGAAACAAAGAGAAAGGCAGAAATCTGGGGAGCAGAGAGATGGACAGATAAGACGGTTTGGGAGCTCATGCAGATGGGCACCCTTTGTGGCCTTTTAGTTGGATTAAGTGCACACAAAATGGAAAATGGCACAGTGTCGAGTGTCAATCCCATCTGGAGGGCCATGTGTGAAATCAGGACAAAGCGAGCATCTACGGATGTGGTCATTAGTAGATTCCTAATGGGCCAGGAGTGGATTCTGGGAGGGAGCTGAGCTGGGGTAGGGTGAAACTGAGAAACCTGTGTGTCCACAGGAGGTGTCACCCATGGCCCTGGTCAACTCTGTCTACACATGCAAGGATGGGTAGATGGCAGAGTGACCCCCATGATATTGGGGCTCAGATGGCCTTGGATGTGAGGTCCAGTTCTACATGGAATGAAATCATTCTCTGGAATATTTAGGGAGGTTCCTAGCATACAGTTGCATGGACGCCCAAGAAAAATTTTTTTGGAACATTGGTTTTAGAACTCCAAATGGGGCAAGGTGCTAAGTGCGTATAAACCGTGCAGCACTCCTTATGTTCCTCATGGTCCTCAAGACACCCTTCCATGGTAGACACTATTGCCTTCATCACCAATGAAGTTAGGAGGTACAGAGAAATTAACCAGCTTGCACAGTGCTGCCCCACTAGAAGATGGCTGGGCTTTGAAGCCGGGAATTGGGTTAAAGAATTAGTGCTCTTTACTATGCTATCCCACCAACTGGAGTCAGCTCTCAGACTAAATTCAGTTATTTGTTCAGGGCCCTTTCAAGAGAGGACAGAAGAGGCTGTGGAGTAGAATGCAAAGAACTGTCTTCCTGCCTTGGCTGTGCCATCTCTAACACTTAGATTTTGAGACAAGATGTGTAAGCTTCAGCTGAGGGCTATGACTACATGCACAGACTCTGGAGCCAGACTTGGTTGGCTCACCCTACCTTGCTTCTTACCAGCCAGGTGCCCTTGGTCCTCTACTTGGCCCATCCAGGCCGTAGATCTTTCCTCTGTAAAACAAGGAAAAATACAGGGCTGTCTTCATGGGTTGGTTAGGGTTAAATAAGGTTATATATTTAATGTGGCTGGCATGAAGTAAGCCCTCCATAAATGCTACCTGTTATTATCTATCAAATGGTAGCCCTTCCTATTTTATATACTTACTGCTGGAATGACATAAGATGGCAAGTGTGAAGTTCTTTTAAAATTTTCTGCACTGCTGGAAGGTTATGAAAAGCTGGCAGAGTGTAAGGTGCATCTGTAAGGTGTGTGAATTCATAACTTTAGCAGACAGAGAGTCAAGGAGGCTAGGATGGGCTGAACATGGGAGGGTCTGGGAGGCAGAGCAGACAGTGACTGTGATACCAGATGGAATATGTAGGGTCCCACTAAAGACCCCCACACCATGCTCTGGGGTCCAGTATAGGATGGGATCAGAAATGGCTTTTGAAAAGGATGAGGACACGCATCCATTCAGTGCTATACTGAGTGTCTACCCTTGCTAGGCATCGTGCTGGGAGCTGGGGGTATAGCCATGAAGAAGATACTCATGGTGCTCAGGAAATGGTCTTTGGGATGAGACTACAACTGGGATGTGGAGAGCTTGGAAGGTCTTTTAAAGAGGAGAAGAGCAGAGACATAAGATGAAAAAAGACAGGTAAGCTTTGCAAAGCATCCCAGAGTCTACTGTGATGGTAGGAAGTTTGCCAAGTAATAGAAGGTGAATCCAGAAAGGGTGTTTGAGGCCGCATCTGGGCTGTCTGGGATGTTGGCTTGAAAGGTAGTAGGGAGCCCCTGAGGGGAAATAATATACTTGTAGCCATGTGAAGGGCACTCTCCATTCCAAATTCATAATAGTGCAACTTATTTTATGTAGTATAGAGATCACGTCTTAAACATAGACAATAGTCTATCCCATAAAAAAATCTACTGAAAACATTTTCAGGGCATGAAAAATGTACATCTCGTCTTTGAGAGTGATATTAAGTATTAAGTCAATTGCAACAGATTTAGTACACATATGTGTACACTCATGCACACACACGCACTAGTAGATTGAATTTAAAAGTCATTTCTACATTTGGGGGTATTTACATGTGTCATTTTCTCTTTCAGTTCAAAATTTAATGTGTCAATATATAAAATTTAAGAATAAATGTATATGGCAGGGTAATTGTTCAAGAATTAAACTATATGCCAACAGAACATTGGCAGACTTTAATTCCTGACATTTGAGGCTCTTGCTTTTGCAATGTTGATGTGCAGTAAAAAGGCAGATTGAAATTCATTGCAAATCAAAGTGATGCTTTCAACCTCTGAAACAACGCTAGCTTGTCTTTTTCTACTTTTCATCTATTTACATAGATCCATCAACCAAATTCTGAACTCTTTTAAGAGTAATGTTGAGCACAAAGTCATGAACACCCTCCTGCCGCCAAATTGCTTTGCCCCTATCTCCTTCAGTTCATACTCTGTGCCCTCCCCCTCACCCTCTCAAGAACACGTTTCTCTCTAAAGATCTGGAAGAAGCTTAAGCAGGTGGAACCAAAGCCTTAAAAACAAACGAACTGCTGCTAAACAGAACAGAACTTCCAAGTAGAGACTGACCTCTTCCCGCCACTGTCCCTTTCTCATGAGTTTCCATGTATAACAGCTATTCTGCTGGCAGGTGGAGAAATGTGTTTTCAGGTGTTTGTCTGTGCTGTGCCTGAATTGTCTCCTGGCTAGATCTGAACTTGGCTGTGTAGTCCCTTGAGGTGGAGTATCTGCTTTTGGCATCAGTGGGGCCAAATGGCCTCAGCTCGAGAGAGCCCCAGATGGGGCTGGAATCACCTGTCATTTGTGGATATGCACAGTGGCCCAGTGGTTCATTCAACTCTAACTGGCTGCAGCTCTGTTCTGGTGCATTATCAGACACCATTCCTGTTTGCAAGAAATATGGGCTCTGGGGGCAGCTCCTGTGGCTCAAGGAGTAGGGCGCTGATCCCATATACCGGAGGTGGCAGGTTCAAACCCGGCCCTGGCCAAAAACGGCCAAAAAAAAAAAAAGGGCTCTGCTGACCTTTGCGTTACTAACCTCAGCTGTCAAGGACTTGAAATAAAAACCCTGTGCAGGCAGGGTCTTGGTTTGGTATACATTTTGTTGTCTGTTATTTGTATTGAAATTAATGGCGCAGACCAAGCACACAGTTAAATACCACATCTACCTGGGGTTTGGGTTAGTAATTCACAATATGTTTTTATTCATTGTTGCTTTAATTAGGGCTCAGGATTCTTTTCGAATCTCTCCCAAGTAACAGGTGGTTTTCTGACTATGCTAAATGTTAAATACTGTGGAGGGGATGTACTTAGGCATTGTTTTCCTAGCTGTGGTTACACCTAGGCCCCAGGCAGCTTCTGAATTAAGCAGCTTGCAATGGTTTGGATTCCTGGGGGACTTCACTTAACTCCTAGTTCTCCCACTGTTTTCAGTGCCCTGCCACTGGGTGGGGGCTCCCATTATACCCAGCTGTGCAGCAGATGTGTTTTTTTTGTATCTGTGGAGGTAGCAGGAGGGTTGGGGTAGGTCAAAAAGTTAATGTGTCAGTGTTTTGAAGGGTGATGGAGTAGAAACTTGGAAATGTTAAAAAAGATGATTTGAATTTAGATTTTTTTAAGAATAAAAGCATTCTTTTATATATCTGCAATAGATAACAATTAAATAAGTCACACACGAGTCATCAAAATTAGAGTGAGGGCAAAGACCTATTAGATCATCTAGCCGATTCCTCAGCGAATGCAGAATTATCCCCCACAGCATTTTCAGGGGTGCTTTGTACGGTTTATTTTGAACGACTTGAGCAATTGGGACCCTCAATTATTTCCTTAAGGAGATATGTTCCCTTATTTAAGGCCACAGTGTTTTTCTCCTTAGCCTAATATTCGAGCTAAAAAATAATGTCTGTATGGTACATTTAAAGCCCTTTGCACAATGAGTCTGATCAGAGGTAGAAATTGTACCTGCTGATCTCCCAGCAAAGTGCACACGCACTTGCTATTCTCCCCTGCACTCTCCTTGCTGTTTTTACACTTAAATTTGCATTTTCCTTGGAAGTGGCGGTACCAAAGCATCTGTTGGAAGCCCATTGGAAGCCTCCCTATTTCTGATATCACTATCACAAACCAGTCGGGGTAACATTTCACCTCTTACTTTGAAACTAGGAGGAAAAGACGATTTTGAATAACTTCTGTTCAGACTGTCCATGTTGTCAGGGTAAAGAATACTCAGTCATCCAGGAAATAGCAACTGCTTAGAATTCCTCTCTCTTTGGAACAGATTGGCATTGTGTTTCCTTGGTTGTTTGTATTGGACAGGCTACTGATTGTGCGCACACCATGACCGGGGGCTGCAGGACAGACACTCAGCCTTCAGATTCTCAGTAATGGGGAGCCTGGGGCTGCAAAGCCAGTGCTAGCAGGGGCGGCACACACAAGGCTTCCTGTGGAGTTGTCACTGCTTGTGTCAAAGTGCCCTTGCAGGGCAGATTTTGGTTCTAAGAGGTCAGATTTTGGAAGGTTACAGACTCTGAAAGAGACAAATTGCATACATTTCCAGAACTCAAGAATGCTTAAACTAATGCTCCCCTCCCTCGCCTTCCTTAGAGTTCAGTCAACGTGCCAGGCAATGAGTTCAGAATGGAAAACAAAGAACTAAGCCTCCTGCCTGGGAGGATCTTGGAAAGGGCAAGGCAGGCAGGAGTGGGAATAATTTTGCAGAGCTTGAGTAAGGGCTATGCCATAGATAAGCAGGGCCAGGATACAGTGCAGGGGAACGGCACTCAAGCAAGCCTGGTGTTGGAAGCTTCCCAGGGAAGCTGAACTTAAGGGTAGGTGCCAGGAAAGAAAGTGCAAACAAGACAGGGATTAACAGAGGCAAGGCAGGGAGGCATGGGAAGCAGTTCCGATGTGGTGGGACAGGGTGCAGGTGTGGCACATGGAAGCCCTGCCTGCCTCCCAACTTCAGCAGTCTGTGGAAAGGGCTTGTTGTCCTCATTTTTCAGGTGGGGACATCATGGTTCAGAGAAGTGAGGTGGCTTCTCCAAGGTCCCACAGCCCAGTGGGAGAACTAGGATTTTAAACTGAGTCTGTCTTAACCCTGTGACAGTGTGTCTCTGGAGAAAAAGGCATGCTGGAGTATAAATTCAGGGTAGGCATACAGAAGGTGGCCACAGGAGCTACAGAGCCCTGGGGAGCTCTCAAAGTGACCAGAGCCTTCTGTTACCCACCTTGTACAGGACAGAAGCAGGGACCCCTGTGCCTTAGTTCATGGGAGAGAAGAATTTAGTTCCTACAGAGTTCATCAGCTGTTCTAATTACTCAGAATGACTCAAGTTGTGGCAAAACCAGTGTTGTCTCCGGACTGACCACGCTGACCGGGGCTGAGTCAGCTGGGATGGTGGAGCCACACTGAATCTGAGGCTACAGTCAAGGCAAGTATGGAGGTTTGTGGTCACGGCCTTCTAACAGCCATGGGAACATGCCTCAGAATTGGGGGAGGGCGAGGAAGACAAAGGGGCCGCAGACACAGAAGGCACATTTATCTTGAATGTATCAAACATGGGCGCTACTTCCATGGGAATGAGGGCCCGATTATTCCTCTGCCTTACTCTGTTATTTCTGCCACAACTACTCAACTCTGTTGTTATAGCACAGAAGCAGCCTAGTCTACCTTAAATGAATGAGCATGGCTGTGTCCCAATAAAATTTTGTAGTACTGTCCTGGTCCTTTTCAGTTGTATAAAAGAATACCATGCACTGGGTGGTTTAGAAGCAATTTATTGTTCGCAGTTCTGGAGACTGGGAAGTCCGAGATCAAGGCACTAGCGGATTCAGTGTCTGGTGAGACCTTGTTTCCTGATTCATAGATGGTTGGGTCCTTCTCACTGTGTCCTCACACGGTAAAAGGGGCAAGGTGGTTCTCTGGGACCTCTTTTGTAAGGGTACTGGTCCCATTCAAAAGGGCTCTGTCCTTGTGGTGTAATCACCTCCCAAAGGCTCCATCTCCTAATACCAGCACATTGGTGATTAGGTTTTCAACATGTACATGTTGTGGGGTATGTAGTGGGGGACTGACACAAGCATTCAGACCATAGCAAGTACCAAAATTTGAATTTCATGCAGTTTTCACTTCAAAATATTATTCTTGTGATTTTTTTTCAACCATTTAAAAAAAATGTAAAAAAACGATCTTAGCTCACAGCTATACAAAAACAGGTGGTAGGCTGGATTTGGCCACAGAGTGTAGTTTGGTAACACTTGACTTTGGCAATAGCGAGATTTCCTCTAGTTAGACAACTTTTTAGATCATCGATTTGTTCCATTATAATTATGCTGATTTTGTAATGTAATTGCAACTTTGCATGGCACACTTTACTTTGCTCCCCTTCTTTTCCATGCCTCCTGCTCATCATGTAGTGACCACACTTGTCTCTAGACTTGATATACCTTATATGTGAGGGTTAAATGATGTCATGTGGGAAAAGAGTGGGGTCCAGTGCCCAATCATATGAGTTTTCATTTCCCTTGTCCCCTAAGTTTGTGCTTGAATTCTGCCATCAACAATACCAAGGCCTGACCTTGATGGAAATGGGGGTGCTGCTTAACTTTTTTCTGAGACATAATCCAACCATAATCCGTCCTGATGAGTAACCAGGTTGTGCCATAATCCAACCTGGTAAGTAATTCCTTTTGCTTATGATGAGTGGTGTGGGGAAAAAATATGAAAAGTGCTCTATAGAAATATCAATGATACTAGTAACTCCCCCTAAAAAACCTTAGGCTGTGCCCACCATGGCCAAGGAACACATCTTGAGACTCCAACTCTCCTACCAATACCCACATATAACACCTATTAGCTCTCTTCTTGCTGTGCATATATGCCAATCATTTATCTGGCTCTTAATCCCCTCTCAGGAAATAAATTCAATTCCACTACATATTTAAGAGAAATGTATATCTTACTATAGATATTGTGGGAAGTCAGGAGGAAGAATCCCCAATGCATTACACATTGCAACACATTGTAACATACCCATTACACATTTCTTTTGACTTTCACAAAGTGGTTTTTTTTTTTTTTGCCAGCTTTCTTATCTTTCTTTCTTTTCCATTTCAAAATTCTATTTTCTAAGCAATTCAACTCAGCATTTTGTATTCTGTTAGAGCATTCTGTGGTTTCTTCTTCCATGTGTTTGTCCTGTAGATGTTCCTTTCACAAGGGTCTGTGAGTGGCAAACTGTTTCAGTTATGGTTTTGCTAAAATGCTTTAATTTGCTATCATTTTTAAAAGATAATATGTCTGAGGATACAATTCAGACATATTGTTTTATAGCTTCACATAATGTATATGGAGAATAAATAATTTACCCTGCCTAGGATGCAACATACTTCCTATATCTGAAGAATCATGTCTTTCATTAGTTCTAGAATTTTCTTAGCTAGTATCTCTTAAAAAAGAATCCCTCCCCTATTTTTTTCTATTCTCTCTTGTGGAACTCTATTTTGTTGTGTGTTAAAACTTCTCATCCTTGGCTGGGAGTGATGACTCATGCCTGTATTTCTATCACTCTGGGAGGCAGAGGTAGGAGGATTCCTTTAGCCTCAGGAGTTCAAGACCTGCCTGATCAAGAGTTAGACCCTATCTCTACTGAAAAATAAAAAAAAACTAGCCTGGCACAGCAGCAGGCACGTATAGTCCCAGCTATTCTGAGGTTGAGGCAGGAGAATTGCTTGAGCCCAGGAGTTTAGATTTGTTGTGAGCTAGACTGAGGTTATAGCACTCTAGCCTAGGTGACAGAATGAGACTCTGTCTCAAAATTCTTTCTATAATCTGAGGTCTGGTAGCATGATTCCTTCTGCTTTCTTTTTATTTCTTGGGTATTTGAGGTTTTTTCTGATTCCATATAAAATGAAGTATAATTTTTTCGAGATCTTTAAGGTATGACAGTGGAGCTTTAATAGAGATTGCATTAAAATTGTATATTGCTTTGGGTAATATGGACATTTTAACAATGTTGGTTCTTCCCAGCCATGAGCATGGTATGTTTTTCCATTTGTTAACGTGCTCAGCCATTTCTTTTCTTAGAGTTTCATAGTTCTCTTTATAGAGATTTTTCATGTCCTTTTTTAGGTAAACTCTCAAATATTTCATCTTCTTTGGCTGTTTATTTATTTTTGATAGTTCCCTTCTCCTTGTTCATTTTTTCCTATCATCTTTTGTTTCTTTCAACATTTCCTGCACACATGCACACACAAACAAAGTTTGTGTGCAATTTTAAATTGTACACTCTTTTCAATTGCACATGAATTTTATGTTCATGACTTTTATGGCCTCCCTATGTATATATACACACACACATACATATGTATATATATATATATATATGTATTTTATATTTACCATATTAAACACACACACATTATATACACACACACACACACACACATACATATGTATTATATATATGTATTTTATATTTACCATAATAAACACACACACATTATATATACACACACACACACGTGTATATATATATTATATTTACCATAATAAACGTACACACACACTGCATATATGTATACATACATATATGTATATTTACCATAATAAACATACACACACACTACATATATGTATAGTGTGTGTGTATATATATATATGCAGTGTATATATACATATACACTGCATATATGTATACATATATGTATGTGTATATATATATATATATATATGTATGGGGTGTGTGTGTATATTTATTATGGTAAATATACATGCTATGGTTTGATGTCCCTACTAAAACTCACATTGAAATTTAATTACCATTAAGATGTGGGACCTTTAAGAGGTGATTAGATTGTGAGGGTTCCGTACTTATGAATGGGATTAATGCAGTTATTGTGGGAATGGATTAGTTATCAAAGGAGTGGGTTCCTGTGAAAAAGAACATTTGGCTCAGTTTGTCTCTTGAGCTTGCTTCTGCCTTCCTCTGTGAGATGCCCACACCAGATGCTGTTGCCTTGTTCTTGGACTTCCCGGTCTTCTGAACCATGAGCCAAATAAATAAAAATAAATTAATAAATAAATAAATTACCCAATCTATGATATTCTGTTATAGCAGCAGAAAGTGGATTAAAGCAATACATGACATAAAATTGATCATTTTAGCCATTTTAAGCATACAGTTCAGTGGCATTAAGTTCATTTACATCATACATAGTTACATTCTATATCTAATAATTCTAATACTTGAAGTTTAAGTCTTGCTTGCTATTTCTGTGGACTCTCACTTGTGGTTGTTAGTTATCTTGAGGCTTAGTAAAGTTATTCTCCTTTGAAAAAGTTATATTTAATTGGAATTAAACTGTGGGAGTTCTCATGTAACTGTGTAATGAATGGTTTGGAGAATATTTGCATTTCCTAATGCCAGAAATTCATTTTCTCTGATTGGGGCTTTTAAGATTAGGTGGGCAATAATCTTTTGTGTTTTTTTTTTTTTTTTGGATACAGAGTCCCACTCTGTTGTCTAGGCTAGAGTGCTATGGTATCATCATAGTTCACAGCCACCTCAAACTCCTAGGCTCAAGTGATCTTCTTGCCTCAGCCTCCTGAGTAGCTGGGACTGCAGGTGTGCAACACCACGCCCAGCTAATTTTTCCATTGTTAGCAGAGAAGATGTCTCACTTGCTTGGGCTGGTTTTGAACTCCTGAGCTCAAGCAATCCTCCCACTTTGGCCTCACAGAGTGCTAGGATTATGGGTGTAAGCCACTGTGTCCAGCTCAGATAATAGAAATTTGAACCTGAGACCCATGTGAAAGGTGAAACTGTCTCATGGTTACAACTCCTCAGGAGAGACTATCGTTATTATGCTGTTATTAATATTTTCCACCTGGAGCTGTGATGGAGACAGACTTTTTTCTAGCTTGTTTTGCCAGGAGGCATTTTCTTTCCTTAGAGAGCAATCCTCTTTGAAGGTTCAAGCTTTATGTAAGGCTCGGATTCATCCCTTCTCTTTGTACATGCCCCATTTCTCTGAACAACATTAAAGGTTTTCTGAAAGGGTCAGATAGTAAATATTTTAGGCTTGTGGGCCATATGGTCCTGTTGCAACTGCTAAACTTTACCACTGTAGCGCAAAAGCAGCCACCACAGATGATACATAAATGAATGGGCATGGCGATGTGCCAATAAAACTTTATTTACAAAACAGGTGGTTGGCCTGCACCAGCTTTGCTTTAGAGTCCTGGTATCGGCATTTATCTCCTAAGCAACTCTGACTCTTGGTTTTCTTACTTTTTGTTCATGGCTTATTGTGTTTTATTTTGTTTTACTTTATTTTATACTTCTGTGAATTTCTTTTGTTATCCTGAGAGTTAATCAATTTATTTAATATTGCAATTTATCTAGGAGCTTAGTATGTTGCAATGGAGGGCTTTTCAAAATACCTAATCTTCTGTAGTTTCCATAGCAAAATCCAACAATTTTGCTCTCTCCTTCACCTTGCAGACCCTCTCCTCTTCTCTCTGAGAGCAATGCTCTCAGGGTAGCCAGATTTCAGTAGAGAGATGCTGAGATTCAGACCTCTCTTCTGTCATGCCAAAGCATGGAATGGAAGAGACGTGGGTGTTGTGTGTGAATGTGGCCTTCTGAGAGCTCTTGCAGCTCTGCTCTGTGAACCTCTGTTCTCTCCGTGAACCAGTGCCCCTCACTGCTCCAGGGCTGGGAGTCAAGGGTAGAAAAGACAAAGACAAAAACAATTCTGCTCTTGGACCTGGCATCTTAATGAGAGAGACAGAGTACACATAAGTGAATAAAATCAGAAAAATATCAGCAGATCAGAGTGTTATGCAGAAAAGTAAAGAAGTTTTAATATAAAATGGGAGTTTGTCATTGTTTTTATTGTTGTTGTTTTAGATTTGATGGGGAGGGGGCATTCAGTGAGGAAGCACCATTTAAACCTGACTTAAATGACATCAGAGAGCTCTGTAAAGATCCAGGCCTGGGGTGTGAGGAGGTGCATTTTTGGTATTTTCCAGGGTCAGAGAGAATGCTAGTGTGGCTGAGATAGGGCATAGCAAAATTGAAACAAAAGGACTCAAAGGAAAAGGAGAATGGGAATCTGAGAGACGGTGGGACCAGCCTAGGAGTATAATGAAAAGGAGCCCTGGGATGACAGCTGTGCAGCAGTCTTAGGAAACAATTCACCCAAATTAGAGCAGGAAAGCTGAGGGCCCAGTAAAGAATGGCTTGAATGAGAAAGGGGATTACATGACACCCTTTAGATGATGAGCAACCGAGGAGATTGTCATGATAAGATGGGTGCATATGTCTTCTGTTAATCAGAAAATAGGAAGGCAATAGCAATTATGGGAAAAATAACAATCTTATAAGAAATTTATGGTTTAACTATGAAGCAAGCTGAACTGTGTGAACTGATTTAGAGCAGTTGGTATAATTTGAGAGCATGCATCTGGTCCCAGTGTGTAGCACATCTTCTGGTGGGTAGTACAGGAGTGCTGACGTGCAGCTGGTCACTGCACTGAGTTTTGTTTTTTTGAGACAGAGCCTCAAGTTGTCACCCTGGATAGAGAGCTGTGGCATCACAGCTCACAGCAACCTCCAATTCCTGGGCTCAAGTGAGTCTCTTGCCTCTGCCTCCCAAGTAGCTGGGACTACAGGTGCCCGCCACAACGCCCGGCCATTTTTTGGTTGCAGCCGTCATTGTTATTTGGTGGGCCCAGGCTGGATTCGAACTTGCCAGCTCAGGTGTACGTGGCTGGCGCCTTAGCCCATTGAGCAACAGGCGCGGAGCCAAGTTTTGTTTTTTTTTAAGAACA
>CAUYRH010011016.1:0-11696 GCA_963574655.1 Perodicticus potto | reverse complement strand
GAGACGGGGAAAGACCGGGAGAGGAACGGAGAGAGCTTCTCTCTCCCTACTTGAAATCTCTCCCACTACCAGGAGCTTTGGTGTTTTCTGTATTCTTTTCTGTAAATTAATTCTGTCTTATCACGGACGGGTGGGGGGGGGAAATAATGTAATGAAGAATAATAAAATACATGTATTTAAAAAAAAAATGACTCCACAACTATATTCTTCTTATAAGAAACTCACTTCAGATGTAAAGACATATCTAGATTGAAAATGAAGGGATGGAAAGATTCCTTGCAAATGGAAATTGAAAGTTAGTATAGTAGTTATACTATGCCAAATAAAACAGATTTTAAGTTTAAAAGTGTAAAAAGAGATCAAGAAGGTTATTATATAATGATTAAGGAATAAATTCAGCAAGAAGATATAATAATTATAAATATAAATGAACCCAGTCCTGGCATAAAAACAGACACACAGACACCTGGAGCACACAGATATATAAGCAGATATTATTCGATCCAATGGGGAAGAGAGATTCCAATTCAATAATAGTTGGGAATTTCAACACTCCACTTTCAGCATTGTACAAATCATCTAGACAGAAAATCAACAAAGAAATATTGAATCTAAACTTCCCCACATAGAGCCAATGAACATAACAGACATTTATAGAACATTTCCATGCAACAGCTGCAAAATATATACACGGAACATTGTCCAGGATACACCACATTAGGCCACAAAACAAATTTAAAAGAAGTTAAGTTATATTAAGTATCTTTTCTGACCACAATGGAAGTAAAACTCAAAATTGATAAACAGAGGAACTGTCACAACTGTGTAAATACATGGAAATTAAACAACATGCTCCTGAACAACCAGTGGGTAAATGAGGAAATGAGGAAGAAAATTTTAAAAAGTTCTTGAAACGAATAAAATTAGAAATACCAGATACCAAAAGCAGTACTAAGAGGGAAATTTGTAATGATAAATACCTAAATCAAAAAAGTAGAAAATTTCAAATAAACTTAATCATTAATCTCAAGTTACTAGAAAACCAAGTATATACCAAACTTCAAATTAGTAAAAGGAAAGAAATAATAAAGACAGGAACAGAAATAAGTAAAATTGAGACTCAAAAATACAAAAAATCAATGAAACGAAGGCCAAGTAGGTGATCCTAGCACTCTGAGATGCTGAGGCAGGCAGATTGCTTCAGCTCAGGAGTTCGAGACCAGCCTCAGCAAGAACAAGATCCTGTAGCTACTAAAAATAGAAAAACTAGCAGGTTCTCGTGGTGGGCACCTGTACTCCCAGCTACCTGGGAGACTGAGGTTGGAGGATCACTTGGACCTAGGAGGTTGAGGTTGCCATGAGCTAGGCTGACACCATGGCACTCTAGCCTGGGCAATACAGTGAGACTGCCTCAAAAAGAAAAAAAAAAAGAAAGAAAGAAAAAAAGAAAGAAAAAAGAAAAGAAAAGAAATGTTGATTTTGTAAAAATGACAAATCAACAAACTATTAACTAGACTAATCAAAGAAAACAGAGAAAAGATCCAAATAAATAAAATCAGAAACAAAAAAGATAAAATTACAACTAATACCACAGAAATACAAAAGATAATGAGAGACTATTATGAGAACCATATTCCAACAAATTGGAAAATCTAGAGTAAATGAGTAGATTTCTCACACATACAACCTCCCAGGATTGAACCAGGAAGAAGTAGAAAATCAAACAGACAAAAAAATGCGTAATAGCTTTGGAGTACTAAAAAAAAGTCCCCCATCAAAGAAAAGCCCAGGTCCCGATTGTTTCATTGCTGAACTCTACCAAACATTTAAAGAAAATTGCACAGTAGATTCTCTCAGACTTTTCTAGGAAATTAAAGAAGAAATAATTTTTCCATGCTCATTCTATAAGTCTAGCATTTTCTGATTTGAAGACGAGATAAAAACGCAACAAAAAGAGAAAAATAGGCCAATAACCCTGGAAAATATAGATGCAAATATTCTCAATAAAATATTAGCAAATGAAGTCCAGCACCACATTAAAAATATTGTTTGCCAGGATCAAGTAGGATTTATGCCAGGTTGCAAAGATCTTTCAACATACACAAACTAATAAATGTGATACATCACATCAACAGAATGAAGGACAAAAAACGTATGATAATCTCAATAGATGCAGAAAGAGCTTTTGATAAAATTCAGTGTCCCTTCATGATAAAAATCCTTAACAAACTAGGTATAAAGGCAGCAAACCTAAACAAAAGAAAGGTCAGAGATCACAGACTCACAGCTTATATTGTACTGAATGGGGAAAACTGTTCCTCTACAAACTGGAACAAGACAAGGATGCCAACTCTCATCACTATTGTTTAATATAATACTGGAAGTCCTAGCCAGATCAAGTAAGTAAGATAAAAAGATCATCCAAGTTAGAGAGAAGGAAGTCGAATAGTCCCAGGTTGCTAATGATGTGATTTTACACATAGAAAACCTTAAAAGTGTTACCAAAAACTCTTAGAAATGATACATAACTTCAGTAAAGTTTCAGGATACAAGATAGATATACAAACTTTGGTAGTATTTCTTTACACTAACGATGAATGAGTAGAAAAAGAAATCAAGAAAGTAATCTTATTTAAAATAACTATCAAAAGATAAAATACCTAGGAATAAATATAACTAAGGAGGTGAAAGATCTGTACAAAGAAAATGATAAAACATTAACCTGTCAGGCGTGGTGGCTCACACCTGAAATCCTAGCACTCTGGGAGGCTGAGGCAGATAGATTGCTTGAGTGCACAAGTTCGAGACCAGCCTGAGCAAGAGTGAGACTCCCCACACCATCTCTACTAAAAATGTAAAACTAAGGCAAGAGAATCACTTGAACCCAAGAGTTGAGGGTTTCAACTGTGAGCTACTATGTCACGGCACTCCACCAAGGTGACAAAGTGAGGCTTTATCTTAAAAAAAAAAAAAAAAGAACAAGAAAACATTAACCAAAGGAATGAGAATGAAGAGGTATCAAAAAATTGGAAAGATATCTATGTTCATTGATTGGAAAAATTGTGAAAGTGATCATACTGCCAAAGTAATCTACAGATTTGATGTTACTCTTATTAAAATACAAATGACAGTCTTCACAGAAATAGAAGAAATAAATCCTGAAGTTTATGTGAACCACAGAAAACCCCCAAATGTCCAAAACAATCCTGAGCAAAAAGAAAAAACCTGGTGGCATCACATGACCTGACTTCAAACTATACTATGAAAGTATAATAACAACACAGCACAGGACTGGCATAAAAATAGGTACACGGACCAGTGGAACAGAATAGATGATGCAGAAGTAAAAGCACATATTTAAAGCCAATTGGATTTTGACAAAGTTGCAAAACATCTTTGCATCCCTTGAATGGTGCTGGGAAAATCTCTTCCATGAATGGTGCTGGGAAAGAATATCCATATATAGGAAAATGTAACTTGACCCCTATCTTTTGCCATATACAAAAATCAAATCAAAAAGGACTAATGACTTAAATGTAAGACTTAAAACTGTGAAACTACTGGAAGAAAACGCTGGGGAAATGCTTTAGGACTGTGGTCTAGACAAAAATGTATGTGTAAGACCTCAAAAGCACAAACTACCTAAACAAAAATAGACAACCAGAATTATATCAACTAAAAATCTTCTGCACAGCAAATATAAAGAGTCAATAGAGTGAAGAGATAACTTGAAGAATAGGAGAAATATATATATATCTTTTTATTGTTGGGGATTCATTGAGAGTGTAAGAAACCAGGTTACACTGATTGCATTTTTTTTCTTTTTGGTTTTTTTTTTTTATTAAATCATAGCTGCGTACATTAGTGCAATCAAGGGGTATAATGTGCTGGTATCATATACAATCTGAAATGTTTTCATCAAACTGTTTAACATACACTTCATGGCATTTTCTTAGTTATTGTATGAAGACATTTGTATTCTGCATTTAGTAAGTTTTGCCTGTTCCCTTCTAAGATGCACCATAGGTGTGGCCCCACTAATTACCCTCCCTCCACCCCAACCCCCCTCCTCTCCCCTCCCATATTCTTGTGCTATAGTTGGGTTATAGCCTTCATATGAAACCTTTAAATTAGCTTCATAGTAGGGCTGAATACACTGGATACTTTTGAAGAGTAGGAGAAATATTTATAAATCACACATCCAATAACTTGAAGAATAGGAGAAATATTTGTAAATCACCCATCCAACAAGGGTTTAATAACCTGAATATGTAAGGAGCTTAAATAATTCAATAGCCAAAACACAAAATAATTCATGGAGAAATGATCATAATAGATATTTCTCAACAAACCATACAGTGAAATGTTCAATAGGCATATGAAAAATACACAATATCATTAATCATCAGGGTAAAGCAAATTAAAATTACAACAAGATATCATCTCTCCTCAGTTAAAATAGCTATTATCAAAAAAGACAAAGTATAACAGATGCTAATGAAGATGCAAAGGGAATATTCATACCCTGCTGGTGGGAATACAAATTAGTATAGCCACTATGGAAAATAGTATGAAGTTTCTTCAAAAAACTAAAAATAGATTTATAAGATGATACAGCAATACTGCTGCTGGCATATATTCAAAAGAAAGGAAATCAGGCTCGGTGCCTGTAGCACAGTGGTTACGGTGCCAGTTCATCCTCCGAAGGTGGCGGGTTCAAACCCAGCCCGGGCCAGATAAACAACAATGACAATTGCAACAACAACAAAAAAATAGCTGGGTGTTGTGGCGGGTGCCTATAGTCCCAGCTACTTGGGAGGCTGAGGCAAGAGAATCGTGTAAGCCCAAGAGTTTGAGGTTGCTGTGGGCTGTGATGCCACAGCACTCTACTAAGGGTGACATCCTGAGACTCTGTCTCAAAAAAAGAAAGGAAATCAATATGTACTAAAGAGACATCTGCAAATCTATGTTTACTGCAGCTTTGTTCACAACACCTAAACACCTAAGGCATAGAAGCAATGCAAGTGACCATGAATGGATGAATGGTTAAAGAGACTGTGTTATATACACACGGTGGAATACTATTCAGTCATAAGATGAATGAAATCATGCCATATGCAGCAACATGGATGGAACTGGAGGTCATCATGTTAAATGAAATAAGCCAAGCACAGAAAAAAAAATATTGCATGATTTCATTCCTACTTGGAAGCCCAAAGAGTTTAGAGAGGTATAGATTAGAATGATGGTTACTAGAGGTAGAGATCAGATAGTTACTAGATGCTGTGAAGGCTGGTTGAGGGGTGAGGGGAAATGAGAAAGCTTGGTTAATAGATATAAAATATGGTTAGATAGAAGGAATAAATTCTAGTGTTTGATAGCATATTAGAGTGACTATATTTAACAATAGTTTACTGTTTATCTCAAAATAGCTACAAGAGAAGATTTGAAATTTTCCCAACACACTATTTGAGGACATAAATAAACTAAATTCCTCTAATCTGATGGTTACACACTATGGATATGTATCAAAATATCACATATACCCCATAAATATGTACAATTATGATGTATCAATAAAAACTTTAAAAGGTGAAATAATGTCAGAAGAGATCAAGAAATGTAAATTTTGATTATAATGAAAAAGCATTCCCTTAAGAGAGAGGAAGTCTTTCTTAACAATGTCAATTGTCAGAGAGGCTGTAGAACCACAGCATGAATTATACATTATTGAGGGAGACTGAATTGGTGGCACAACTTCGAAAAATAGATTTGCATTATCTCTTAAAACTAAGTATTCATTTATTCCGTGAGTAGAAAGACTAGACACTGCCTAAACCAAGATACTTTTGGGAATAAAAAGGGGCACTACCAAGGTAAATCTCTCATCATCGGATGTTAACTGGAACTGGTCTTGGAAAACAGTCATCATTACCATTTATCTGAGACCCAGAAAGTCTACTCCCAGGAGGCAAACCATTGCACCGGCTCAACACAAGTCCTGTCCCGGATGCTCATAGCAGTCCTATTCATGTGAACAAAATACTGCACAAGCTTTTAACCATGCAACTATCATATCTAGGAATTTGTTGTAAAGAAAGTATATTAGCTAAAAACAGTTACCTGCAATGCTATTCATCAAAATATTTTTATCATCCAGAAAGTCTGTAAACTATCTAAATGTTGACCGTTTAGGTTTGGTTAAGTAATTGTAGCCCATTTATAAAGTGGATTGCTGGCAGTTAGTTAAGATGATATTACAAAAAAAATTTTGGAAATATTCATAATATATTAGGAGAAAAGCAGGTACATAACAGTAGGCTCACCATGACACCATTTTTATAAAATCAATATATACATTCAAGACAGACTAGGAACATATACTTTGTATTATTAGTATTAGACATTGGTGGTTTTCTGGAAAATGTTTAATTTTTAAAATTTGCTTTTTCATATTAATTTATTTTTCGACAATAATCATTCATTGTTGTGTAAGTAAAAAGAAGCAAAACAAGTGGAAAATACATCCTATTACACCAGAACACTGTTTGGGCTGGAGGCTGTTCTGTTAGTGTTGTCCTCATTATATGTCATTTTATGTTCCAAGTGTCTTAAACACGTAATTTCCCACCAACCGAAACTTTCTAGGCATCTGTGAAGCGTTATCTCCTTTGGTCAAAACACTGCTCACAGTCATAGTCTGGCTCCTGACTTGCAATCACTCAGCAACCTACTGGGAGAGTCCTAATACCTTAAGTGCTGTGAAGAGAGTGTGAAGAGACTACTAATTACATGGATGGAAACTTCTCAAAGGTAGGGAAGGGTATCCCAAAGGTCACCCATAAAGTTGGGATATGTAGGGAAAGTAAAGAGGTGGCCAACACATAGAGAATATTTTTTAAATATTTTGTAAAATTTTATAATGAATACTTTGTAAATAAAGGTATACTTACCTACAACTTTTCATTTTCCCTATGTGTGGCAACTTTATGGGAGACCTTTGGGATGACCTGTACTAAACTTTTCAAGGACTTTAACATTTACCCAAGGGGTTTGAATAAATCTGGTACAGTGGTCAGAAAGGATGCATAATGAGTCTGCCTGAGGTCAAAGGGCAACAGAGTGAGCCCCTACACTGCTGTGGTGGCAGGAGTCTCTATGGCCACTTATAAATGTAGAATAGTCTTTATTTCTGTTAGGAAAAGCTGGGTATTCAGGGCTATGCTCTGAGGTTTTCAGAGTTATGAAAACAGGGGTATGGCCTGTTTCTGAGCAGGAATGAACGCTAGGAGGCTGGGCTCCCACCTCCTGGTAGCTAACCAGCTGTAACACCTCTGAGAAAACCCACCGCCATTGTAAAAATATTTCCTTCTCTCCACATCCACACTAGCTTCTGCAATTTTGGGATTTTGTGATGTGTATTTTATGAAACATTTTAAGGTTCTGAATTAGAGAAAACAATTTGCTTTTTTGGGGGGTGCTGATCAGACCTAGGGGCAATTTGGATTCCCCTGCCCCAAGCCAGGTTTTCCAAGCCCATGGAGACACTACAGCATCTGGTGTGCTGTTAGAACTCTTCTAAAGTTCTGAGGGGGGTTTTGACTGAGGATTAGAAGCTTTGTAATAAGGTGGCAGCAAGAATGAAAGAAGTCTCTATTTCGGATGTTTTTCAGTACCTCAGTTTTTCATTATTCAATTGGCTAAAGACAAAGGCCAAACAAAAATGTTCAGGGCATTTAGCCCCAGGTATGGCAGCTTGGCCAATCCTGACACTGTAGAAACAGTACTTATCAGTCACTCCCTTTGGGTTAGATACTATTTGAACTAAACACATAATGGGTATTATCTCATGTGATTCTTACCAACCCTGTGAGGTAAGTTATTACCCTTTACCATTTTACAAATGAGAAAACTTCATCTCAGAAAAGTTAAATAACTTTGTTAGGTTCACAAAGTTAGCAACAAAATTTGGACTCAGGACCTTCTAAATTCAAAGTCTACACTCTCATTGACCATAGTCTATAGCTTCCCATGTATGTATGTCAGAACATTTAGTTCTTTCTTCTTTTTTTTTAAAAGGAAAATGTACTGTTAGAATTTTTTTTTTCTTATAGCCTCTAAAATAATGCAGACTGGAAGATAATCTGCCAATTGTGTAACCAACTGTGAGTGATGCTTCTTTAATTGTTGGTTAAACAAATGACCACCTAGTTTCTATAGAGAGCATATTATTACACCCTCACAGAAAGTGGGCTAATAAGGAGTTCTATTGAAGTCTACAATCTTTTCTTCAAAGGAATTCCTAATTTGATGCCAGGACACCGATATAACCTTGAACTATAGGCATAATTTGCTGTTTAGCAAAATGCTGTTTGGTGGACCAGTAGTGAGAAGCATTGGTTTGTCCACTGCCTTGTTCAGAAACATTCCGTGATGATTGGAAAAGTAAAATTTAGTCTCCAAAAGAGTTACAAAGGGATTTGATGGTGAACCTAAATTCCTTTCTCATCAATTTGATTCCAACAAAAAGAAGAACTTGGCATAGTGGCATAATGTCATTTCTCTGCCTACAATCTTGCAATGCCTTCCCCCTGCCAACAAGGGAAGAAAGTGAAGCTATTCCTTTGTTGAACATAATAACACTTACTATATGGCTGCTGGATGCTTTACTGTAGGTTATCCTTTTAATCCTTAAAGCATCCTTGTGTGGTAGATTTAGCCATTCCAATGTTACTGACTCACCTTAGACTCCTTTCAGAGAAAGAATAAAAGGTAGATGTATGAAAGAAGTAAATAAGAGAAGAATCAAAGGATCTTTAGAAGGTTCTTCTTTTCATTTAGAGAGTGTCAAATTAATGTCATTTAAAATAATTTTGACACATACTTTTCCTTTTAGACTTTTCCACCTTTAGAGGATGAAGAACTTGGCATTAAATAGCAGGATTGACATCCATGAGTTCCAAGTTCTACTTCTGATCTTGACTAAATCTATCGCTAAGTTACTCTTAGTTTTTGGTCAGAGGGAGGTAACCATACAGATCTTCCTCCATGGCATTTGTAACAAACACAGTGATGTTTATGTAAATTATCACTTTGAAATGACATTAAAAAAGAAAATAGCAGAATCGGTCTCTCCACTTGCTAGTTCTTGCACTCAAGTTTCTTTCTTTTGTCTTTGAAGTACATTTAGCACTGAGAAATCCTGCCAATTTTCTTCCTGGAAACTAGCGACCCACTTGGGTCAGGAAGTGATCATGTTGGTGGTTAGAAGCCTACTTGTTACCAGCAGTCTTGACCCATTTCCCATGGGTGCTTCCATTCAAGCCCTTTCCAGGTTAGAGAATTTCTTACCATCTATTTTTAATATATATACACAAAAAATTATTTATCAGGTTTATTATTCAAAATTATTCAAAAGGTTTATTTTGGAGCCTCCAAATCAATATTAGTTTAAAAACTAGAGAGAACATTTCATGTATCTTCAATGAGGTGCTCTATTTTAGAGAAAAATGTAATTGGGTTAGATTCACTCTCAAATAGTCTGGGTTGGCTGTCAGCAGCTTGACCCTGGGGTGATCCTTTTTTTTTGGCTGTGGCTATAGAATGCCTCCTGTTTCTCACATGTTTTCTCTGAGATAAGGTAGACCAGAAGGAAAAAGGGCAGGTACAGAAGCAGAGCCCCAGACAACAAAGAAGGGAGAGTCTCAAATTACCCAAGTCACCAGGTCTGGAAACAGATAGAAGCAAAGTGAACACTTGTGTTCTAGCTGGAAAGTGCTCTAATCTATGGCATGTGTTATGCCACAGTCACACACCATGAAAAGTCAGGAAAAGAGTCTGTGGATTACTCTAAGATCCCTCATTTCCAGCATTTGAAACTCAAGTTCATAAAAGTATCCAAGGAAAGAGGAATCTCTCACTTATAAGGACCAGTTGATTTATAATTAACTGCTCTCTAAAGAAATTCTGATCACACAGCATGCTACACAGAGATAATAAATACTTCCAAGTGGTGAATTATTAAACTTTTAAAACAGAAAACACATTGATCTTCAGTAACTTGATGCCATTAGACACAAATTGTAAACTGGAGTCTCTTGAGTTATGGACTTAAAGGTTGTCAGTCTGTCTCTGATACTACAGCAGTTAAAGACCTCCAACATGATTACCGTGTAGTAGCATAATTGTTGGTCTACTAGGCTGTCATCCTACTAAATGGTGAGATCTTCATCTTAATCACACTTGAATCTCTGGTACCTGCTTTAGTGCCTGACTCAAAATACTTTCTTGAAATTTTTTTGATGAATGATGAATGTGAACCTTGGATTTAACTTGTAGTTTTTGCTTCCAGAGGCTCTCAATAAGATTAGTCACTAAAATAACCAGGGCTTATTAGAATAGGTATATGAGTTTCTATTTGAAAACCTGATTATATAGTTTATTCTACCTATTTATTAAACTTAAAATTATAGTATCTTGGGCTTCAGGGAACTCTTAGGTCATTTAGTAATGATATTTTAGTACAACTCTTTCATTTTAGTGTGACAAACTATAGCCCAGACAAGATAGGTCATCTACCTAAGAATTTAGTGCTTATTTCTTGGTGGTAGAACCTGAGATAGCACACTAGTCCCCTCCCCTGTACTGATGCTCTGTCTTATTCTTCCACTTTAAGCCTTTCTTAGACCTCAGACTTCAAGTTTTGAAAGTAACAATGGTTAATCAGGTCATTTTACTTAAGTAAATCAAATAATCCAGAATTATAGAATCAGATTTAGGAAGAGGGCTTATATCCCAACCCAGACAATAATATCTTTTGCAAATTTCCTGATAAAATGACATTTAGTCATTGAGTTCTTCCAGTAAAGGGATATCGATACAGTCAGCTCTTTATATCGGCTCTACATCTGGGGATTCAACCAACCACAGATGAAAAATATTTGGAAAAAAATAGCATCTATACTTTGTATAGACTTTTTTCTCTTGTCCTTAATTTTTTTGTTTGTTTGTTTGTTTTGAGACAGAATGTCATTATGTTGCCCTCAGTAGAGTGCTGTGGTATCACAGCTCACAGTAACCTCAAACTCTTGGGCTTAAGCGATTCTCTTGCTTCAGGCTCCCAAGTAGCTGGGACTACAGGTGCTGCCACAATGTTTGGCTATTTTTTTGTTGCAGTTGTCATTGCTGTTTAGCTGGCCAGGCAGGGTTTGAACCCACCAGCCTTAGTGTATGTGGCCGGCACCCTATCCACTGAGCTATGGCCACTGCCCTTTGTCCTTAATTTTTAAACAACGCAGTATAACAACCATTTACATAGCATTTACATTGTATTAGGTATTATAAGTTGTCAGGAGATGATTAAAAGTATACAGGAGGATGTTCGTAGTTTATATATAAATGCTACACCATTCTATATCAGGGATTTGAGCATCTGTGGTCCTATAACAAATCCCCAACAGATACTGAGGGATGGAAATTTCTTTTTTTTTATTGAAATGAAATAAGAATTTCTGTATATTTTAATTTAAAAAAGTTGAAAATTGGCTCGGCACCTGTGGCTCAACGGGCTAAAGCGCCAGCCATGTACACTTGAGCTGGTGGGTTCGAATCCAGCCTGGGCCCACCAAACAACAGTGGTGGCTGCAACCAAAAAATGGCCAGGCGTTGTGGCGGGCGCCTGTAGTCCCAGCTACTTG
>CAUYRH010011012.1:0-10199 GCA_963574655.1 Perodicticus potto | reverse complement strand
CGGCTTAGCGCCTGTGGCTCAACGGGCTAAGGCGCCAGCCACGTACACCTGAGCTGGCGGGTTCGAATCCAGCCCGGGTTCGCCAAACAACAATGACGGCTGCAACCAAAAAATGGCCGGGCGTTGTGGCGGGCGCCTGTAGTCCCAGCTACTTGGGAGGCTGAAGCAAGAGACTCGCTTGAGCCCAGGAATTGGAGGTTGCTGTGAGCTGTGATGACACAGCACTCTATCCAGGGGGGCAGCTTGAGGCTCTGTCTCAAAAAAATAAAAAATAAAAAAATAAAGATAACATCATTTTTTTTTTCCTTACAAAAGGAAAGGGATGGAAAGTGTTATCTACAGAGAAAGAGTTCAGTGGGACCATTGGAGAATTCTGAGAGGTGTCACTGAAGTTTAGGAGACACAGTGGTCTGAAGTTTTGTTGGAGAATAGTTATTATTCTGCCACTAATTCAGCAAAATTTTTCTCTTTCTTCCTGGAACTACATGTACATTTTAGTTTTTAACGCCCCTTACAAGGGGCTATGCATTTGCATTTTTATCACCTTACTAAAGATGAGAATTAGGTACAACATTTAAATCTGCCCTAAAAGGTCCCCCATTTAATCAACTCAATTACTTAATTCTCTCTTTCCTCTCTCTCTCCCTCTCTTCCAGTTTTCCTCCTTCATCTCCTTCTCTTGCCCTCTTCCTATTTATCTCTCTCTATCATTTCTTCTATCTCCATCTCTCTTCTGCCTACAAGCCAAGTGAAAAAGATGGCATAACTACAAAGTGGAAGGACTCAGTTGGGCCCTGTAATTGTTATATGGAAAACCAACTTCAGTACAACTACACTGAAATTTTGGATAAGTAAAAATAAACCTTTCTTAGTTTGAAATACAACACTAGGATTTGAAGGGTGTTTCCCCCTCTATTAATGACAGGTAATTTTGCGTAAGCGATTTGGCAGGTGTAAGAATTATGTGATGCCGCAGAAAGATTTCTGCTAGTTCAGGAAGTGAATTCTTACCCAAAAAAGTTTCAAGTCTATGCGTGTATTTGTACATGATGTGGGTCACACCGGAGAGAGAGCAGGGCTATTTCATAGTACTATCATTTCAGGTGAAAAGTTTCTTATTTCATCTTTCCTTTTGCATATTTATCATGATCCGAACATGGAAATATCAGGCATATCAGCTACTAGGTGAAGGAGGAAATTATCAGGATATATAATAAACTTCATAGCAGGCGACTATGGCTTGGGTGGCTAGAGGTATCAGACAGTAAAACAAGTTCAGAGTTTTGAAGTTTGCACTACCTGCTGTTTCTGCTACCAACTTTTAGTCTGATTCCAATATTCAGGAATGTCAATAAAATACCAATAATGCTTACTTTCCTATCTTGTCTCACTTTATTTAATGTTTAAAATGTATATAAACAGTTCCCATGGTCCTAAGGAATAGAAGAAGTACATCCGGTATTGAAAAAATTTATAACCATGGGTGGTGCCTGTAGCTCAAAGGAGTAAGGTGCTGACCACATATATCAGAGGTGGCGGGTTCAAACCCAGCCCTGGCCAAAAACTGCAAAAAAAAAAAAAACATTGCCACCCACACCTAACTATAGGTGGAATTGACAGCAATTAAACTCTGCCCTTTTTCTAGCCTGGGAAATTTGCTAAATAATTTCAATCTATTTTAAAATCGGAACTGAATTAATATTATGTAATTTTTTCATAAATGCAGCATATATTACAAGAAAAAATACTCTATGAAAAATTCATCAGGAAAACCAGTTCACATTCTCATATTTGAATTTATAATGCAGGATCAGAGAAGGCAGATTGAGGAAGATGTTTGAAGCCTTGGCTGGATTCCCTGATAGAATTTGCTAGTTATGAGGCAGTTCAGCTAAATGGCTAGAGGATCCCAAGGACTAAATTTGGTAGTTGTTCCAAAATCTAAAATTACTCCTATTTTTGTAAGGCAATTAATAGAGAAGCTAAATTAAACTTTTTTCTTACAAATATATGATTTCCTTGGAACCCTTCTCTAACTAGAAGGTTTGATCTGAATTATTCCATAATCATTTGCAGGGGTGCAGTTATGGTAAAGTTAGTCTGTTAGAAACATCCAACAATAATTTAGTTACTAAAAAAGATAGACATTTCTTTCTCTTTTATGTACTAATTACAGGTCAGCAATATATACAACTGACAGCTTCGTGCTGCCTGGTAGTGGTCACTCACATTTTTGGCATCAGCCCCTGTTTTCCTAGAAGACACTTTGTCCATGAATGGGGGTAGAAGAATGATTTCAGGATGATTCGAGGGCATTACATTAATTGTGCACTTCATTTCTATTATTAGTACATCACAATGCAGACTCAGGGGGAGGCCTGAGTTTGTTTTCCTGTACCTACATGCTCCCAGGTCTAGCCCCACTGCCTGAGCTCCCCCTCAGATCATAAGGAGCACAACCTAGATCCCTCACATGTACAGTTTACAGTAAGAGTCACACTGCAGAGAGATCTAATACCTGATGATATAGGGTGGAACGTAGGTGGTGTTGCAAGTGATGGGGAACAGTGCAAATACAGAGGAAGCTTCCTGCCTTGTACCTGATCACTTCCTGACCTGCAGCCTGGTTCCCGAGAGGCCATGCGCTCATACTGCTTCACAGCCAGGGCTTGAGGACCATAGCTATACGGACTGCAGCTTCCCAGTTCTGATTGACATTTGAGTCCTGTTTATCCCTCCTTTGTAAACTCATATATTTAACTTATTCAGGCACTGTTTCCAGCTTTACACTCTATCATTCAATCCATCTTTAAGAAGCAGATTTGGGGAATGACTAAACTTGGCAGCTTAGAAGCTAGATTAGCTCTCTGATAAAATATTTCTGGACTATTACATAATGATTACATCTAAAGAATTTGGAGGCAGACTGCCTGGGAGAAATCACTATTTTTGTTGTTTTTTAACTGTGACAGTTTAAGCAAATTATTTAATCTATCTGTGCCTGTTTAATCATCTCAGAAATGGATGTAATAATGTTAACCTCATAGGTAAATTAGATTAATTAGCATATTTAAGGAGCATAGAATATTAGCAAAACCACAATAAATACTCAGTAAGTATTGTTATTATCTGATATAATAACAAGTACCTTTAATGAGGTATGTTATCTTCTCTCTCTTTTTTCCCATTGTTTTATTTCCAATGCCCATAGTGTTGGGATATAATAGGTGCTGAAACATATGTAGAGTTAATACATTTTAAGGTAGTTCACCAAAATATTCTTTCCTTATATACCTATTTGATAATGCAAATAACTTAGCACTTCAAGTATTTTTTTTTTTTTTTTTTATAATTGGTACAGCATAATGTTAGTGAACTGAAATACTGGGATGAATCTGTCTAAATTTGAATGCTGGATCTGTTGCTCCATAAGATTGATATAACATCTCTAAGCCTCACTTATCTGATCAATAAAATAGAATTAATAAAAGTACTCCATTTACCTGTTATTTGTATAGTCAGGTAAGATGATATAATTGAAGGGCTTAGCATGATGCAAGAAAGATGGAGACTTTACCTCTTTCATGTTTACATGAACGGAGCTGGAACATATTCTTCTTAGCAAAGTATCTCAAGAATGGAAGAAAAAGTATCCAATGTTCTCAGCCCTACTATGAAGCTAATTTATAGCTTTCATATGATGGCTATAACCCAACTATAGCACAAAAATATGGGGAAAGTGGCAAGGGAGGGAAGGGGAGGGGTGAGGTTGGGGTAGAGGGAGGGTAATTGCTGGGGCCACACCTACCATGCATCTTAGAAGGGTTAGGCGAACCTTACTATATGCAGAATACAAATGTCTTCATAACATAACTAAGAAAATGCCTTGAAGGCTATGTTAATCAGTTTGATGAAAATTGTTCAGATTGTATATGAATCCAGCACATTGTACCCCTTGTTGGCACTAATGTACCAAACTATGATTTAATAAAATAAAATTAAAAACAACAAAAACCCAATATCTCTGAATTCCAATTCTTTAATTTGTGCTCTATGCTTCCAAATCACAGATGAGCCTTTTGAAAGTAAATTATTTATATTTCCTGACTCCCACTGACTCTTTGGTCTATTCCTCACTACACTGCAATTCTATTTTCCAAAAAAATCATTTCTCAATTTCTTAAAGTAAATTTTCCTGTACATATTAACTAGTACAACATTATATTCTGGGATACATGGAGATAGTAAAAAAGATAATAGTGAAGTAGACTAACGTATCCATCATTTCACGTAGTCCCACTTTTTTTTCTGCCTTTGTACCAGGTTTAAATCAAGTTTAAACAATGATAAGGATTTCAGATCCCATTTCCAAATTTAACAGAAACCTGTTTTTCTTTTCTTTCTTTTTTTTTTTTTTTTTTTTGAGACAGAGTCCAGATAGAGCCAGGAGAGCCAACTGGGGACACAGGTGTTTCGGACCATCCCAGCAGGAAAGTAGGATCTCAGACAGTCATGAATGGAGAACAGTTGAAGCTTGGGTGTGGATGGCACAGGAAGCCTCTGGGACAGCAGGAGAACCCATAGGGAAAAGTTGGGAAACTGAGAAGGAAGAAGATAAAAGAGAAAACACTGAGGGGACCAAGCCCAGAGAGGCTTGGAACCCGGGGAAAGGTAAGGAGGGATTGCCCTCTCCCTCCTTTGAACCTTCCGTGAACAGCGCAGCACTAAGTTTATGAAGGTTTTTCTACCCCAGGAGCCCAGACATGGTGGCAAATAGGGAATACTGGGGTGACGCAGCCTGTCCTCAGAGTGTGGGCAGTCCAGGCAGGGGTCCCCAGCACAGTGACATGAGAGGCTGCAAGCTGGCTTCCTCCATCCAGACACCTCATCCCCCGCTCCCCTCCGTCCACTGCAACCGGAAAGCAGCCTCAGCTCAGGGACCTGCACCCCAAGTGCACCCATGCCTCAGCCAGCGCGTCTCCAGCCATGTGCGGGACCATGGTTCTCCCACTTCAGGCTGAGGTCAGAGAGGGCTCTCCCTCCGCCTTTGAGGGCTGGGATCAAACGATGGTGGACAACTTGGGAATTCCCTGCCCACCAACATTTTGGTCCCTGGTCGGTGGTCAGATATTCAAGTCTGGGGACCCAGTGCACCTCAGATTCGAGAGGGATGCAAGGTAATGCAAGGGAGGCCTGGGAGCTGAGCTCAGGCTCCAAGGAAGCCCACGTAGACGTATGCAACGGGCCAGAGTGCCGGGGTGCTGGCAAATGGGGATCTGGGGTGTGTCCATCCCCCCTGAGGAGAGCTGCCAGGTTGGACAAGGTCGTGGCATTCAGAGAGGAACAGCCTAGAGCCGGTTCCTTGGTAACCGCAGGCGCCCAGGATGAGCAGGCCGGTGGTCACCTCCCGGAACCCACAACACTAGGGAGGGCGGTGTCAGTAGGGAGAGCAGCTGTTTACCTCGGGTCAGGCCGCAGTTCCCAGAGCCTAGGGGGCCCACACCTTTCTCTTGAGGACTTGTAGCGGAACACAGGGGCACAGCCTGGGAAGTCCCTGCCCACCAGCGTTCCGTGGAGACCCACACGAGTGGGCCAGGCACACGGTCCTCGGAAGCTTGTGAGCTGACCAGGTGGTGAGAGAGCCCACTTGGAAGAAGTGATGGCGACACAGGGTTCCACGTTCAGGACTAGACGGGACCCCCATTTTCTAGGCCTGGGGGAGCTCAGAAATCAGTCTCATCACAGATTCCATGTTTAGGTGTAAATTTTCTTGTACATATTAACTAGTACATATTAACTAGACCCTTTCCAGGCTACATTCTCTGGATCCAGTCAATAAAAAAGCAGCCTGATCCATACCTCCTGGGGCAGACCCTCCTGGAAAAGGGAGAATACACCCCAGTACCTGGCCTGGGGCAAAGACTGAAAGGCCCACATGCCTTTGCTAAATTTAGGATTATTTTCTGCCAGCCAGTTCTGGGTCACATGTTACCTGTTCAGGACACCACCACCTACCCTCCACTCCCACGCACCAGCCCCTTTACCCCCACTCCCATCTGCCCTTACCATCACCCAGAATAGGAAAAACAGTATATAAACCCCTAGACAGAAGACCTACATGGGCTGTCCACAAGGGCACCCCTGCTACTGCCAGAGATTCTGTTCCCTCTCTTTGGCTTATTAATTTCCTATCAACAAATTCTTTCACTTACTCACCTGGTCTTGGTTAGTGGACTCAGTCCTCAAATTTCCAGGACCAAGGACCTGACAGAGAGAAATCCCCACTACAATGGGAGTGTGCTGTGGGGTCCAAGGAATGGCAATTTGGGAGAATGCCCACCCCTTCCTACAGAAATATTCCTCTATTTGATAAAGGGGAAACCAGCCTAGCCCTGGTCCTAGCACTCAAGCATTTAGATACCTCCCCCACGAACAACCCTCTCAGTTCAGAGAGCTGTCCTGGCGGTCCCTCTAACAGCTCCCCAAAGGGGCTGGTAAAGCAAATTCTGAGCCCCACGAAGGCTTTGCAAAGCCTTTTAGGCTCCCACATCCTGGCTGCAATCTATCTGACTCTTCCCCAACCACAGACCTGCTGGAAATGAAGCAACCCCCTGGGAGGGATGGGGTCTCTCCTAAACCTTGGGGTAAACAATTTCTCCACCTGGCAGGCCAGAGCCTACAACAAGCATGAAAGAACATCTGGCAGCTGGGTCTTTCTGACAAACGTCAAATAATGACAGGAAGAAAACTCTATAGCTATCGCAACACCTTCTAACTCAAGCAAACAGGGCTTGGCTGATTGGTTTTTCCAAGTACCACCGTCTCAGAGATTGAGCTGGGTGACCCTACACAATTCACATTTTCAGGGACAGGAGGACAGCAGGTTGGAGGAAATAAAGGACAGTCATCAAGCCTGCTTGAACACACCATAGGCAAGTCAGCACCAGCGTTCTTCTTCACGGCATGGTGAAGGACTGATTTCTGCAGACCTGGGGACAGGTGTCTCCACTTGATTCTTTGAGGTAAGGGCATATTTTAAATGGAAAATTAGTCACTTTCATTACCGAATACTTCTTTGGGTGTCTCTGGAATATGATATTGTACAGAATCTCTTTCTTCCTTCTCCTAGAAACAGCCCATCTTAGCACTCATTATCCTGACCACATAGTTTGGCTCTGAGTAAGCATGTAACCTATTCCAATCTAATAAAAATTTAATAGCTAGATAATGAAATAGAAAAGCTCTCTTCATCATTCAGAGCTCTAACATAAAAAACCTGCAACTTCTTTAAGTAGAAAATAAAATTGTAAAGGAACTTCTAGGGCCGGAGAGTCAGGCTTGAAGCACATATATCGAAGGCAGACCCTAAGAGACTTCAACAGAGGCCCTAACGAAGCCTCTTTTCATCTCTCTGGCACATGTGCAGAAAACTATCGGTACTAAGCGTATAATCACCACGTGCCCATGACACTACATAATGAATACCAGAATGTGTCACCTTCTTCCCCAAAGTCAAATGTATTACTCCCAATATGACCAGAAACATAATTTGTCTAGGTCTCTTTCCTTCACTTCACTCTCTTCTGAAGCAAGTTTATTACAGAGCTATCCACACTTGATTAATAAGCTTCAAGGAGAGCTGGGAAAGTGAGTCTTAGGACTTAAACTATGTGAAATTCTCGAGACAAGCTAACTGAATGATTCTGTGTGGCAGCTGAGCATGACAGTCACTAAACTCTCTTACACAGGATCTCTAACCTTCAGGATGATAACATGTGTGCACCGTTAGCAACGTTCTTCTCAAACACTTGGGAAAAGCCAACAGTAGGAGATACTGGGTCAGGGTGCAGAAGGAAACCTAAAGAAAGCATGAGATTCCCTGGGGTCCTTAAGCTACACTCTTGGAAGCTGATTCCACACACATGCATACATCTCTTACAGTAATTTGAATAGTATATCTATCACTTATGGACAGAATTGTCTCAAGTAATACAAATGTGTGTTATGTTTAATTTTGTGTGTCATTTTGGCTGGGCCACCAGGCTCAAATATTTGGTCAAACTTTATTCTAGATGTGTCAGTGAAGTTGGTTTTGGATAAGATGAATATTTAAATCAGTGTACTTTGAGTAAATCATAATGCCCTCCACAGTGTGGGTGGACCTTATCTAATCAGTTGAAGGCCTGAATACAACAAAAGGGCTGACCCTGCCCTGAGTAAGACAAAATTCTTACTGCCTGATGGCCTGTGCACTGGAACATGGGCTTTTTTCTGCTTTTGGACTCTACCTGAAAAATTAATTTTCATGGATCTCAAGCCTTTTGGCCCCTGGAGTGGAACTACATTGTCAGCTCTCCTTGGTGCCCAGCTTGCTGGCTTACCCACAGAAAAAAGAAAGAAATCTTAATCCCCAGGTCATGGGAATTGCCAGTCTCTAATTCCTTATCACAAATCTCTTTCTCTATATAATACATGCATATATGTCTACCCTATTAGTTCTGTTTCTGTAGTGGGCTCTGAGTAATACAATACCAAGAAAAGTATTAAAGAAAGAAATGAGAATGCTCAACAAAAATATCATATATTTTCTATAAAAATGATGACTATTTCATGAACAGCATAAATACTGTATCTTTCTTCTCCATCCTGCAACAGCAGTTTCCTGGTTAGGTGGTTAAGTATACTCACAGTGAAAGGCTTTGTTTTGCACCAGGGGGACCCTGGAGATAGGGCTTCTTTTCTAATAGGACCATGGCTATAACAACCATCCAGTTCCACTACCAGCATTTATATCTAAGCCCACACACAAATACCATAAAATACATCCATTCTAGCAGTATCTTTTTATTTTTCTTTTCCTGAACTATCATACTATAAAGTCTAGCTGTATGGCTATTATACAACTAATGCAAATAGTTCTGGAAATAAATGGAGAATTATAGTATATTCTAAATTTCCTTATTTCAGAATATTTCTATTTTTTACTCAGTTGCAGGTGATAGAAGGGTTCTTTGCACTTGGAGCTGTGACCCTATTACATGACAAATAAAGTAGAGCTAATGGAAGGGTTAAAGTGGTTACAAATAGAAGTAATTATTAGAATATATACTCTACAGTTTGCCACCTTAAACAGTATATGTATATGCTCATATAAATATAAGATATATTATAAGATATATATAAGGTATATATATAAGATATAAGATATATGCTCATATATATATATCCACCACAGAATTTTATGTTAAATATTTGTTTTTATTCATTCTTCCTACAGTTTTCATTTCTTTCAATATTTATTTTTGGTGAACACACTAAGTACTTACTGCTTTTTTTGGAAGATTAATCCCACAGGAAACTTCTGAACTAACCACTTTAACTAGAACATCTCGTAAAATCTACCCAAATGTAATAAAAGCTTTCTCTCTAATCTAAGAGTTCAAATTCATTTTGTAATAAGGATTTGTTGAGGCCTTTAAAATATATTGAAAATATTCTAAAGTCCAAACCTAATGATCAGCCTTAGTTTGGTGGTTCAGTTATTTTATGGATATAAATTGGGAATTATTTGGAGAATAGTCAATGAATGAGCTTCAGTACAAGCATAATCTCACTACATTTATATTCAATTTTATGCTGTAAGAATACAAAGAGCATTGGCAACTCAGCAAATTATTAAAATTCCCATGAGTGCAGCAGGCTAATTGCCAAATAAAACAAAACCCATTTCTGCCATTAGATCTGCTCTATTTTCTCCTTTGGCATCATACCAGTGACTAAATGATTCAAAAATTTTGAAATTTTAATGAAATAATCATAATATTATTATGATTAATATATAGTATTAATGAAATAATCATAATGAAAAAATATTGAGAGGCATTATGTGTCATACATACTGTTTGAAATAGTATATCATGTTCCCACACTTACAGAGGGAAAATCTAAGGATTAGAAAAATGAAGTAACAACTCTGCAACCATACAAATTTGTGTGAAAGACTATGATCTGGATTCAGTCCTTCTGACTAGAGCCTGGGCTCACCATTGCACAAATTTTCTACTATTCTACTACTTGACATTCAGGGTGACTCAGGCTAGTTTTGAAAAAACTGAAGCACTAAAATCCCCTATTAGGATGTGTTATAGACTAAAGCCTCGTGTACTCCTAAAATTTGTGTGCTGAAATCTTAATCACCC
>CAUYRH010011011.1:0-18162 GCA_963574655.1 Perodicticus potto | reverse complement strand
CTTATGCTGAAGGATAGCTGGGTCATAGATGAGATTAAGAAGGAAATTACCAAATTTTTGGAACAAAATGACAATGAAGACATGAATTATCAGAACCTCTGGGATACTGCAAAGGCAGTCCTAAGAGGGAAATTTATAGCATTGCAAGCCTTCCTCAAGAGAACAGAAAGAGAGGAAGTTAAAGGGACATCTCAAGCAACTGGAGAAGGAAGAACATTCCAATCCCAAACCCAACAGAAGAAAAGAAATAACCAAAATTAGAGCAGAATTAAATGAAATTGAAAACAAAAGAATTATACAACAGATCAACAAATCAAAAAGTTGGTTTTTTTGAAAAGGTCAATAAAATAGATAAACCTTTGGCTAACCTAATCAGGAAAAAAAGAGTTAAAAAAAAGAAAAGAATTTACTTAAAAAAATTATATTCTTATTTATTTATTTTTTGAGACAGTCTCACTCTGTTGCCTTAGGCTCCATGGCATCAGCCTGGCTCACAGCAACCTCAAACTCTTGGGCTCAAGTGATCCTTTTGTCTCAGCCTCCTGAGTAGCTGGGACTACAGGTGCCTGCCACAATGCCTAATAGTTTTTCTATTTTTAGTAGAGACAGGGTCTCACTCTTTCTCAGGCTGGTCTCAAATTCCTGAACTTAAAGGATTCTCTCACCTCGGCCTTGCAGAGTGCTGCTATTACAAGTATGAGCCAGAATTTACTTTTCTTTTGGAATATTTCAGCTTTTACCTTAGAATTATGCTGAATATATTCCCATGTAGTTGCATTAGTTATCACAAAATCAGTGTAGCCTAGTCCATTTTATTTTTTAGCACACTTGGTTTCATGGTTTCCTTGTGCATGAGTGATTAGAAGTAACTGAGGTGATACTCTCTGACAGCAGAAAGAGGCTGCACTCTGTTATCAGGAAAAAAGATTGGTGATCTCTGAGGATATTGAGAAATCTACAGAAGAAGGCCCAAGTACCAACAGGGCGCCCATAGCACAGTGGTTATGGTGCCGGCCACATACACTGAGGCTGGCGGGTTTGAATCCAGCCCGGGCCAGCTAAACAATGACAATTGCAACCAAAAAATAACTGGGCATTGTGATAGGCACCTGTAGTCCCAGCTACTTGGGAAGCTGAGGCAAAAGAATTGCTTAAGCCAAAGAGTTTGAGGTTGCTGTGAGCTGTGACTCTACAGCACACTACCAGGGGTGACATAGTGAGACTCTGTCTCAAAAAAAAAGGGGGGGGGATATCACTATATCTATGTGCTCATTGAGATTGCTACTGGTAATTTCCAGTCATAAAAAGATTATATTTTGTTTAATTTCTCTTTTAAAACTTAAGCAAGATTGTTCATTTAAAAATATTTCCATCAAAGCCTTGTCTCAAAGAATAATGTTTTGGCCACCTGGAAGTTGAACTTATGTAGCACATTGGTTTTTTTTTCCCCCCTAACAATGATGGATTAATGAGTTACCAGTGTACACAGAAAAACAAAAGGTAAATGGGTACAATCAGCAAATAGAGATATATCACAAATAATTATGTAAAAGATTTAATTTGTCATTTAAAATAGCCTTTATTGAAATGCTTTTGGAAATGATACTTGTAAGCATGCAATCAGGTATATTCAATGCACTGTGGAGTTTTATGTGTGTGTTCTGTAGGCAGAGACATGGAGAAAACAATCCTTTTATTAAACTACTCGTTTTTTGTCCCCCAGAGATTGTTCCGACAGGTGAGGACCTGGAATAGAAATGACGCACACTGTCACCTAGGTCTTAGGGAGATAGGATGTAGCCATTGTCATCCTTTGTCAATTACAGGGAGAGAAATACACCCCTTATGACTGGAAGTCAGGAGATCTGGGCTCTTAGAATGATTGCACAACCTTGGGAAATTCATAGATAGTCTTTGGAGTTTCAATTCCCTCATCTGTAGAATGATAAAAACTAGATAAAATATAAGACTAGATCTATATAAAATATAAGATTATAGCCTATATGTAGATTAGGGTAGATAAAACATAACATTCTCTTCAGGGCTGGGATCCCATAACTTTTTATTATGTACTCCATCACAGCCACCTTTTGTCATGTTCACATTCAGTAAGTCTCAAGCATTTGACTCTTTTACTACTGTGCATGTTTTTAGCTTCTTCAAGTACACCCCTTCCATCAACTCTTTGACCCCTCCAGGACACCTTCAATGAATGCATTGACCTTACTCGTTTCACTTCCTAATGTATCCTCATAAACCTTCATTAGAATCCTTGGCATGTGGTTACAATCTTCCCTTTCCTTAAGCCTTCAACTCCCTTACTGCTTTTTCCTCCATCATAATGACTTGGTAAAACCCTAACTTTGGTGTCAGAGGTTAGGATCTCTGGGAAACAGACTCCGAGAACTGCATTCAGGAGGTTTGTGGAGGAATGCTTGTGGGACCATCCTGGAGGAAGGGTGATAGAAGTAGCATTGGCCAGAAGAAGTTGAACTGGGTGCAGTCTCCATAGAGGCACCAACTGATCCCAGGGGCTGTTCTGGAATGCTGAGATGATCCTTGTAATAGCCTCCTTGCTGTCCCTTGAGCTCCCTCTTCTCTAAGCAGGTTTCCATCTTTGGACCTGTGCATTTGCTATTTCTTCTACTGTATTTGGGAGATGGATCAACGTAGGTGACATTGTGCCCAATTAAAACTGGCACTTGAAGATTGCTCACTGGAAGAGATTTATTTACATGTATGATCTGATTCTCTTGAACTAGCAAGCAAAGCCATAAGTGATTAATTATTTTTGCACAAATATATTCTTTTTTATTTGTGTAAAATATGTATTTTCTATCATATTACTTTGCATAAACATATTCTTTTTTGTGTGTGTGTGTGGAGACAGAGGCTCACTTTGTTGCCCTCAGTAGAGTGCTATGGCATCATAGCTCACAGCAACTTCAAACTCTTTGGGCTGAAGCAATTCTCTTTCCTCAGCCTCCCAAGTAACTGGAACTATAGGCACCCACCACAACGCCCAGCTATTTTTAGAGATGAGGTCTTGCTCTGGCTCAGGTTGGTCTGGAACCTGTGAGCTCAGGCAATCCACCCATCTTGGCCTCCCAGAGTGCTAGGATTATAGGCGTGAGCCACCGCGCCTGCCCTCACAAATATATTCTTATGTAAGCAGACATTCTCTATATAGAAATCAAAATACAGAAACAGATTAAATATATTAATAGAATTGCAGCTAAGGCTACATCTTTCTACTATTAGCCTATATGTAGATTATCAAAAGGGTGATTTAGTTTTAGCAAAGCAACATAATCCATCATATTAAATTAATGCTGATCATTTGAATTTATTGTAATTTTGTTTGCACTTAATTTATAATTAATAGTTGCATAAGAGTGATAAGCATAAGGAGTTTATTTTTAGTTAATGTTTGTGACTATTTAAGTAATATGATAGAAATAGTGAGAAAACACTGGAGTCTGCAAACGTAAGTTAAATTGGAAAAACACATTTTAGGCAATTATGTGATGATTTTCACAATAAAATTCATTATAAGAGAGAAAACAAGGGGAAAGGCATGAAAGGCTTAAATATTTCAGACCAAAGTTAAAAAATAAGAAAAGCCTTTTGGTATCTTTAGCCAATAATAAAGAGAACTACAGAAAAAGAAATTAGTGAGATTGAAAAAAAAATATGTTTCTTGGCTAAGGAATTATTAAACATTGAGAGCCGGGAAAGAAATTTATATTAATTTTCCAGACAGTTTCTACTTTCCATTTCTCCATTCCATTAGACACTCCCCAATTAGAAAAAAAAAAAAATGAGACCTGAAGAGGAAATCAAATAACATGGAAAATATTGACAGATCTTTTTCCTGTAATAAGTCTAAATGTATTTGTGCCTTTTTGGCTTTGTAGCAAGTGTTTCTTATAAAGAGATGTTTGAAAAGTTAGTGTCATGAACATCTGGTGACTGTGAGACAAACA
This sequence comes from Perodicticus potto, assembly GCA_963574655.1. NCBI lineage: Eukaryota > Metazoa > Chordata > Mammalia > Primates > Lorisidae > Perodicticus > Perodicticus potto. Next base: position 14,176 of record CAUYRH010011011.1, on the reverse strand, counting down.
AAAAGGTAAACAGAAAGCACCTCTGAACTTAGCCTTCATTTAAAAGGGAGACTTGGAAAGAATTTTCAAAACTTCCAAAGTTTCCTTATAATTTGACTCCCTCCAAGTCTCTGTCAGAATGAATAAGCTTTCTAAAGCATAAGGTCATTGAATAGTAAGTTAAATTTTAGCTGTTTGGCATTATTAAGAAGAATTTGCAGTAGGCAGAGTTCTAAGATTCCTGCCACACACCCCCCCCCCCCATGTACACAGGCTTCCTCCTGGTTATTCTTTTAAATGTTAATCTGGGTGATTCTGAGAAAGGACTTTGCAGATACCATTAAGGTCCCAGATCAGTTGACTTTGACATTATCTGGGTGGGCTTGACCTAATACCTGAGCCCTGGAGAAGCAGAGAGCTTTTTCCCACTGGCCACATAAAAGAATCTCAGAGAGACACTCTGGCTGGCCCAGAGGAAAGCAAACACTATGTAAATTGCCTTTGGGAAGAAGCTTCCAGAGGCTGAGAGGAGCCCCCAGTCAACAACACGAAAATAGGGACCTCAGTCTGACAGTCACAAAGAACTAAATTCTGCCAACTACTAGCGAACTTGGAAGAGGACTTCAAACCCTAGATAAGAACCATGGCCCTGGCTGGCACCTCGACGTCAGCTGGGTGAGATGCTGAGCAGAGAATCCAGACACTCTGTGTCCAGACTCTAACCTACAGAACTATGACGTAATGTGTGCTATTTTAAGCCACTAAGTCTGTGATAATTCATACAGCAAAAGAAATCAAACAGAAATAACTTCATTTTTAACTAATTATATTGGAATCATAATAGAAATTATCAATGTTGCTTTTTGAAGCAAGTAAAGGTAGAAGTAAAGTGGTTATTTCTGTTTATTCCCTGACTAAATTTAATCAAGACAGGACAATGGGCTTGGTGCCTGTGGCTCAGCGGGCTAAGGCGCCAGCCACGTACACCTGAGCTAGTGGGTTCGAATCCAGCCAGTGCCCACCAAACAACAATGATGGCTGCAACCAAAAAACAGCCAGGCGTTGTGGTGGGTGCCTGTAGTCCCAGCTACTTGAGAGGCAGAGGCAAGAGACTCACTTGACCCCAGGAATTGGAGGTTGCTGTGAGCTGTGATGCCACTGCACTCTATCCAGGGTGACAGCTTGAGGCTCTGTCTCAAAAAAAAAAAAAAAAAAAAAAAAGAAGGAAATCAGGCTTGGCGCTTATAGCTCAGCAGCTAGGGCGCCATTCACATACACTGGGGTTGGCAGGTTTGGACCCAGCCCAGGCCTGCCAAACAACAATGACAACAACAACAACAAAAACAAAGCCAGGTGTTGTGGTGGATACCTGTAGTTCCAGCTATTTGGGAGGCTGAGGCAAGAGAATCGCTTTAGCCCAAGAGTTTGAGGTTGCTGTGAGATGTGATGCCACGGCACTCTCCCAAGGGCGACATAGTGAGACTCCGTCTCAAAAAAAAAAAAAAAATAGGACTATGTCCTAAAAATCTTAAGAATGTCAAAGAATACAGAATAAATGACCAAAACCCAATAGCAACAAGGAAACCACAGGGTATAACACAGGGTGTTGAGTTCCTCCAAGTCTGTGTATGGATACCCAGCCAATTGCCTTGGCTTAGTCTAGAATAATCTATGACGCACAGTGCAGAATGATAGGTATATGCTTAGTTAGCAAGACCCCTGGGGATGAAGCTCATTTATAGAAAGTCAGTTTTAAATAACAAAAACTGTGATAAGTCAACACTATAAACTCTGACTGCATATAAACAGGGGTACTGTGAAAGCAGAATTGTTGGCATATTCTCCTTGGTGGCAAAAAATATCTCTGAGCAAGTAAAAGTTAAAGGGTGTGTCTTCTTTTGCAGATTTATTCAGCCTATCTACACAAGAGCTTGGCAGAGTTTTTCTGGAAAGGACCATATTTGAGGTTTTGCAGGCTGTATGGTCTCTGTTGCAACCTATGTAAATAAGTAAGCACAACCATGTTTCAATAAAACTTTATTTACAAACATAGAGGGAGGGGGTAGATTTGGCTTAAGGGCTATAATTTGTTGACCCAAATCTAAATGAGCAGGTTCAGAACTGGCAGTGGTAACTGGGGGAATAGAAAGGAGAGTACAAATATGACTGATATTATGGAAATAGAGCTCACAGGACCTGGCAACTATTTGGCTTTGGGTGGGAAAGAGAAGACTGAGTAGATGATATCAGAATTTCCAGTCTGGGAGGACACTGATGCTATGATCTGAGTTGGAACAAAAGTGGAAGAGATGGTGTGTGTGTTGAGGGTTGTGGACAAAATGAATTGGGTATTGAAGTTATAAATTTGAGGTATCAGAACATTTATGTGGAAAGGTCTAGGAGGCAGTTAGAAGTGTAAGTCAAAGGAGAGAGAGAGAGAGTGGGAGAGATTGGTTGGGCAATTTGGTAGTTCTCTCCATGGAGGTGAAGTCTTGAAGTCATGGGTGTAGATGAAAAGGTTTGTAGAATCTGAGATAATATATATAAAAGTACTCTTTGAACTGTAAGACATTATACAGAAGTGAAGTATTCCTATTATTAAATGTGACAAACAGAAGCATAAAAGGCAGTAACAACCGTTTTATGTTTTAGAATCCCTGCTAGTTCCCAATTATTGCATTTTTATCCTGTGATGGCCTTTGAACAACTCTTTTTCTCCTCCCCTTGCATACATCCTGAGATCATAATGCATTAAACATTACCCATGTGATAGCATCATGCTTTTTTCTTCCCCCAACAGATACTCTTGAACCTTTTTGGTAGACACAAACTTCTAAGAGAGATGAGACAAAGACACAGAGATGCCACTTTGATATTAGGGTCCAAAGCTTGGAGTTTTATTTAAATGAGGAATGAGGCAGCAGGTTTGGGGTATCAAAGTTTAATCACTTAGAACAAGAGACACAGAATATAGAAGAGTATACCTAGGAGACAATATCAAGTTAAGGTTGAGGTAGCCTTGAACCTTTGAAAAGTCTTTCCCAAGGGGACATGATCTCTTCCTTAATCTCAAGGAGTAGTGCTACCTCTTAAGTAGTCTTGAGTTGCATTTCCAGGAGTTTTAGTTATCTATCACTGCTGAAAAAAATGATTCCCAAACTTAGTGGCTTAAAACAATAAACAAGTTACTGTATTTCATGATTTTGTGGGTATGGAATTTCGGTACAGCTTGGCTGCATGAGTCTTCTGTTCTATGTAGTGTCAATAGAGGTCACTTGCTAGTATTCAGCTGGTGCATTGACAGGTCTGGGAGGTCTGAGCCAGCTTCACTCACATATTGTCTTAGTCCGTTCAGACTGCTATAACAAAATGCCATTAACTGGACGGCTTATAAGCAACAGAAATTTGTTGCTTATAGTTCTGGAGTCTGTGAAGTCCAAGATCAAGATGTTGGCAGATCTGAAAGCTGTTGAGGGCTCACTGTCTGGTTCACAGATGGCACCTGCTCTGTGTGTCCTCATATGGTAAAAGGGACTAGATAATTGTCTGGGGTCTATTTCATAAGGTCACTAATACCTTTTATGAGGGCAGATCCCTTATGACCTAACCACCCCCCCATCAAATTTCCATAATCTATTCTAATACTATCACATCAAAGATTAGGTTTTTCTGTATCAATTGGTGGTGAGGGAGCGGGGAACAAACATTCATACCATAGCACATGCCTAGCACCTTGATCAAATGGCTAGAAGGCAGGGCTTAGCTGAGGACTGGGGACCAGGAACCTGCACATGGCCTCTCCAGCATTTTGGCTTCAAGATAGTCAGATTTATGTAGCAGCTCAAAGCCCAGGAGTGAGTAATCCAGCAAACAAGATATATGCTGCATGGGTTTGTATGACTCAGCTTTGAAGACACATTGTGTTACTTCTGCCATATTCTATTAATCAAAGTGGTATGAATCTGCCCAGATTCAAGGGGATGGTATCCTGTATATGGGAAGATGTCAAATAATTTGTGGCTATGTGTTGGGATAACCACAAAGGCCACCTGGCAGAAAGATGTGCCTTTCCGACAACAGCTCAGAAGATATGGATGCTAGGAAGCTCTGCTCTCCCCAGGCCTAGCATTTCTTAGAGTTACAGAGGTTGAAACATCCCCTATAAGTTGTAAATTGGTTGAATGGGCTCCTCTACCCAGAAAGAGAAGGTCCTGGGACCAGTACTTGTAAGTAAGTGGTCTTTTTTGGGAAGTGATCCCAGAGAACAGAAGTGAGGAGCTGGAAAGAGTGAAACAGGGAAGGAGGGAGAGCTGCTCCAAGAATGTGTTGTGTTTGGTCAATGCTGTGGGCTACTGGGGCTTAGTCTTGCTGAAAGCTTCTGAGGAGCTGTGTGATTGCACCTCTGAATTGTCTTTTGGGGGATCTAAAGATAAACTCATCAACTCCTCTCCCTCACTTGTCAGGGGCCATTCCATGAGATGTTGGCTTCCTCTTCCTTCCAGCTCTATCCAGAATTGAGTTTTGATGATATCCCATTTTGTAGCATCAGAAAGATCCCGGGTGAGACAGCCAGCTACACTATGAGATGAATTGAGATGCTGTCAAGTTACATGAGCATGAAGCTGGTCGCCATAGCAACAGATGGGGTAAAAGGTGGGCTGAGAGGATGTGAGATAGTCACAAGAGGTATCTGATATGCACGCACACACGCTTGAACTTCCTAATTAACTAAGCCAAGGATACAGGCTTTAAACCAAGGGGGGGAGGTCTACACAACATAAACAGATACAACATAGCTTGTTTCTGTTTCTTCCTTCCCATGAATTCCCCACTGGACTTGCAGCTGCCAGAGATACTCTCCACATGTAGGTCCTACCTGAGTTGGGAAAATAACCAAATTTTTATTATATGACTCTCTTTTTCTCCTCTAGACTCATATGACCATTCTGGAAGTGCTTACATTAATAATTGCTGTACCCCTGATTAGGAAAAGGTTTGTAAAGATCAGACTTTCATGGTTTATAAACAAACAAGCCTAACAAAGGCCACATCCTCATCCCTCTCCCCAGCTCTCCAGTGAACAGAAATACCCATTCCCCCATGGTGGCAGAGTAATGTCGATTCTTCACTCTCCAGTCCCTAAAGGGGAGTTGACACTAAGCATGGCTGGTGATGTTTATCATTTTATCGGCTTGACAGTATCAGAGGAAAAACCAGTGGATGGAAAATAAAAGGAGTAAGAAGATCAGTGTAGTTCCAGAGGCCAATTTCAAGGCCCCTAGTGAGAGATGATAAGCTCCCCCCATTCGAAGTGAACCTATGTTTGAAATCCATGTTTCTGTATGAAAGAGGGATGTTTCATCTCTTTACGAAAGGCATCCTCAGGGCACTAATCTGCCTATTGAACTCCCCTGGGGTATTTTATTTGTTGTATCATTTATTGAAAGCATAGGCCTGCATGGCATGCGGTAACGCTTCTCAAAATAATTCAAGACCATGAAACTGTTGTTTCCATGAAAGCTTTTATGGAAGTTCAGTATATGATTCAGCGGGAAAAGGGCTGCTTAGCTTCATGTTGGGGGTAGGGACTTGTGATTACAGATTCTCTTCTCTCTCTCTCTTCATCTCTCAACTTCCTTGACCCTTAAGAGACAACAACACATCTTGCATAGCTCCTAACATTACAGTCTGAAAGTGTCTGGGATATAGTACAAGTTAAGAAAGTGTCCTGCTGCAAGCGATAGAAAATCTGACAACAGTGGCTTAAAGAAATAGGGAGTTATTTTTCCTTGCTTTGCAGGAAGTCTGAAAGCGGGTGACTGCTATTGTTTCACAAACCTGGGGCCCTTTTTCTATTTCTGCCATGCTTCTTCTATTGACTTCACTTATGGCTGCAAAATAACCAAAGCATCTCTAGGTGTCACATCTGAGTTCAAGGTAGAAAGAAAGTGGCTCGGCGCCTGTGGCTCAAGCGGCTAAGGCGCCAGCCCCATCGAGCTGGCGGGTTCGAATTCAGGCCGGCCAGCCAAACAACAATGACGGCTGCAACCAAAAAAAAAAAAAATTAGCCGGGTGTTGTGGCGGGCGCCTGTAGTCCCAGCCTTGGGAGGCAGAGGCAGGAGAATTGCTTGAGCCCAAGAGTTGGAGGTTGCTGTGAGCTGTGATGCCACAGCACTCTATTCAGGGTGACCGCTTGAGGCTCTTTCACAAAAAAAAAAAAAAAAAAAAAAGAAGTAGAAAGAAAGTTGAAGGGGCGATTAGTTTTCCCTTTTGAGGTTCTGTCTTTTGGGGAAGGGAAGAGAGAAGACTGTCCTTAGGTCTCATTGGCCAGAATAGATCGCAGGCCCATGGTAGGCCAATACTGGCCAAAGGACACAAGAAGACCACTTAATCCAATAATGATTTATCCCCTGGGCGGGGGGAGGAAGGGGCCTTTATTCTCTACGTCACAGAATCTCTGCCTGTTCTTGAAGAAATCAGAGTTTTATTAGCAAGAAAGTAGGGCTACTTGATAGTAGTAGACTTCTACTAGATAGTAGACCCTTACTAGATAAGGAAGGGCACTTGAGCGGGCAATAGAATAGGCTGTGTCTGTCAGAGCCAATGAGCCAAGAAACCTGATTATGAATTCTAACTTGGCCACTTAACCTATTGTGAAACATTGGGCAAGCCACTTGACACAACCTGGCGGCAGCGACCTCATGTACAAATTGAAAAAAGTGGACAACGTGAGTGCCAAGTTTCCTTCCAGCGCCAACATTCAACGGTTCTGTACAATTTTAATAACTTCCTGAATGCTCACAGCTAAACCAAAACTGGTTTATAGTTGAAACAGATGCCCTAATGGTGCTGTTTTGGCTCTAAGAACTGGCAGCTTGCATTTTCATGCAGTAAATTATGTGTTGTAGATTTCAAAGAAATTCCACTCCTCTTTTTTTTTTTTTTTTTTTTTGCCTTTGAGGAAAAAATCAGCTCTCCATTTCCCCTACCCCCTACATCGTTAAATCCTGTATTTGAATAGTACAACTTTCTCTCAAGTAATTCTTATTTAGTTTTTATTAACTAAAAAAAGAAAAAGATCAACCTTCCTGTTTATTTAAAGCTTCTTCTAAGCAATAAGAAATTATTACCGGTCCTCTGATGGACTATCCAATATTAAGGGAAAGTTGATGACTTTTTAAATATACAATTGCAATTGGTGTTTGGCTATGTTGTGGATATAATTTTTACCCAGGTGCCAACAAAGGTAAAAACTGAAAGTTCCAATTGGGGGATGTACCTGTGGTTAGTGCAGTCCCTGGTTTTGCTAATTACTCAGTAAATGTTTTTTGAATCAATGAATTATGATAAGACATAAATGAGCCAGAGTAGACTAGAGCAGAATTAATTCTTGAGATTCAGATTTTCATAGTTTTAATATCCTTGATGTCATTGAGGAGGACATTGGAAAGGAGCTTACTTAAGATATTCGATTGATAGTTTCTATTATTTATACATTAGTGGGTGTACAAAAGGAAGTCAGGAATGGTGTGGCATGCCAATTCACAGATCGACTATTAATTGAGTGCCCTCTTGGTGCCAAGCACTCTTCTAGGTAGTAGCATACTCCAGTGAATAAGAGAGAGAACGGTTCCTATGCTCATGGAGCTTGCATTCCAATGGAGGACACAGACAATAAATAAGTAAACAGAAACAATGTCAAGTAGTGATATGTGCTATGAAGTAAACGAAACAGGGTAATATAATAGTGAGTGGATGGGCAGAGAGCATTAGATACGGCAGTCATAAAAGGCTTCTTGGAGGAGGAGACATTTGAGACGAAACTAGCAGGGAGCTAGTCATGTGAGGATCTAGTGGAACACTATTCCAGGCAGATGGAACAGTAAGTGCAAATGCCCTTCGTTGGAAATAAGCACAGCTGGTTTGAAGACAAGGAAAAAACCCAGTGTGGCAGAAGTGTAGTGCACAAGTGGGAGACAGTGAGAGGAGGTTAGTTGGGAAAGGTGTCCAGGGGAAGCCTGCGTAAAACCTTGTAGAACGAGGACATCATTATTCTGACTGCAATGGAAATCTCTTTAGGGTTTTTTGTTTGTTTGTTTGTTTTATTAGAGACAGAGTCTCACTTTATCGCCCTCGGTAGAGTGCCGTGGCGTCACACAGCCCACAGCAACCCAGGGAAGGACACGATCTGCTTTAAGTTTTTTTTTTTTTTTTTTTTTTGTAGAGACAGAGTCTCACTTTATGGCCCTCTGTAGAGTGCTGTGGTGTCACACAGCTCACAGCAACTTCCAACTTTCCAACTCCTCCTGGGCTTAGGTGATTCTCTTGCCTTAGCCTCCCAAGTAGCTGGGACTACAGGTGCCCACCACAACGCCCGGCTATTTTTCTGTTTTGCAATTCGGCCGAGGCTGGGTTTGAACCCACCACCTTCGGTATATGGGGCAGGCGCCCTACTCGATGAGCCACAGGCGCCGCCCTGCTTTAAGTTTTTATAAGATGTTCCATTTGGTGGGTGAAGAATGGATTGGAAGGGGCAAAAATGAAAACAAGAACAACACTTTGAGGGCTACTCTGGTAGTTCCGGTATAAGAGTAAGAAGCCTTCTGAGCAGGGATATTGGAAAAAGTGGATGGATTTGAGATCTATTTTGGAAGCAAAATAATAGGACTTGCTATGGGGGAAGAGAGAATTGAACATGGCCTCTGGATTTTAGGCTGCAGTGAGTAGAAGAAAGAAGGTGTCTTTTTTTCTGTCAATGGGAAGATTGGGGTGGGTGGTGGAAAGAAGCAGTTGGGGTGGGCATGGTGGCTAGAAGTTCTCATTTGGAAATATTAGATCTGAGCTAGCTGCCTCACAGACATCTACACCTGAAAAGTTAAGCTGAGGCTTCACAGAGGAATTCTCTTAGGAATGTAATGGTTAAACACAGTAGAAAAAGGAACATTTCTTACCAACCCCTTAATAACAGAATCCGAACAATGCCCTGCCTCCTGCAGCCTCTCTTCTTAAGTGAGAGAACTCTTCCAATGTAATCTCTCTGATGAAGAGAAGAATTGAGAACGCACATGCCTAAGATCTTCGATATGGGCTTCCCTCATCCCCCCCTTCACCTTTTTGATCAGCTCAAGCACTTACATCAGCAGAAAATCTAAACAAATACAGGAAATGCTGTAGAGCAAGGAATCAAGGAGAAGTGTGCTAGGATTACCAAGATTAGTGCAAAAGAAAGAACTTGTCCTTAAAGAAGCACAAGACAAAATGCCAGAGTGATGCAGGGGCAGAAAACAGCTAGGGTTATGTCTTCCTTTTAATAAAGTAGAACTATGTAGGCAGGAAATCTTTCTGAAAAATTTTTCAGTTGGTAAAGCTACAAATCAAAACTACACACTTTTAATTGTAAACTGAACAGAAAAGCCTTTCGGCATCTCCAAACTGGGGATCTGAGTTTTATGCTACTGATGTGTATAAGAGGTGTGAGTGCCAGAGTTGGCCAGGTTTGACATCTCACAGTCGTGATCCTCCGGTCCTAGGGCAACATGACATGTTCTTAGAATCCTAGTCCCTAGGTATGTTGCTAAGAATTCCATTATGGCGCACTTTGTGAAAGGCAAATAGATTGCTTCTCTCTTTTCCTGCTCGCTCCATGGCCAGGTCCTGGATGACTATCTCGGTCCATTTGTGTTGCTAGAAAAGTATACCCCAGGCTGGGTAATTTATAAAGAAAAGAGGTTTGGCTCATGGTTCTGTAGACTACAAGGAACATGGCAACGGCATCTGCTCAGCTTCTGGTCATCAGGCTGCTTCTATTCATGGCACAAGGCGAAGGGGAGCTGGCATGTACGAGTCACACGGTAAGAGAGGAAGCAAGAGAGAAAGAGAGCAGAGGAGGTGCCAGGGTCGGGCTCTTTTCAATACCAGTTCTTGAGGGAACTAAGAGTGAGAATTCACAAAGCTCTTCATGACGGATCTGCTGTCCTGATCCAAGCACCTCAGTTTGCCCACAGGAGTTCCAAAAAGACCACCCTGCCAAACAAGCCGAATTTATAGCAGTCCCTTTATTGAGGGGTTAGCCAGCGACTGCCTCAGTGTCCCAACACGGGGTTTCTGAGAGCAGCCCCAAGTGCTTAATGGGTTGGGTTTTCAAGGCTTGGTCTGCATCCTGATGGGCACGCAGGCTGCCCAGGTGCATCCGGGTAGGGCAGCAAGCAAGCATTGTACAGAAGCAGAATTTTGCAGTTAGTTAGCCATATGTCATACCTCTTTGTTTTAATATTTTCCCTACCTGGTATTTCTTAAAGGTCAGTCCAGGGATAGTTGGTACTTCCTGGTTTCTCACGGGAGTTAGTCAAACAAGAAGTTGGTGAGTACTTTCCCATCTGTCCTGGGAGTGAACCAGACTTACTCCATTTTGTTGAGAGCTTGCAGCCCAGAAATTTGCCAGGAGTTAACTGGTATTTTTCTACTTTAGCCTAGGCCTAACGGCACAAGGCCCAACCTCCAACAAACTATATTCAAACCACAGCACTTAGCATAACCCTGAGTAGGGGCTATCCACTGGATGACTGGCTTTGGCTTTTAGTTCTCTCTTCCTCCTTCCTCTGGAAGGTGAAGGGCTGCAGTGTGGGCAGATGGTCAGACTTAACTTTGATGGACATATCTAAAGAGATTGTGAAAGTTTCTGTAGACAGGAGCATCTCGGTGTGACATATATAGGTTTTGATGTGTACTAGTGTTTTTATAATTGGGGGTGGCAACCCATTCATATGTCCTGAAAGGGTTTTAATGGTATTGAGCAAGATATTAAAAAGTAAAATAGGTCAGTGCCTGTGGCTCATCGAGTAGGGCACCGGCCCCATATACCGAAGGTGGCGGGTTCAAACCTGGCCTCGGCCAAACTCCAAAACAGAAAACTAGCCGGGCGTTGTGGCGGGCGCCTGTAGTCCCAGCTACTCGGGAGGCTGAGGCAAGAGAATCGCCTAAGCCCAGGCATTGGAGGTTGCTGTGAGTCGTGTGATGCCACACCACTTGACCGAGGGTGATAAAGTGAGACTCTGTCTCTACAAAAAAAAAAAGTAAAATAAGACAAAAAGAATGAAAATATCAGGGTGCATTGTGTGTAGTAGAGGTTAAGTACTGTTTTCATTTATAGCTATACCTATATGTCCTTGGTCATGGTGCATTAAAGAAAATAAACTTGAAAAACAGGTGTAGAGAGTAAGAGCTGAGACTGTGGCCTCTGCATTTCGAAGGCTTCCAGGGAAGAATCTCAGCTCCATTAATTACCAGCTGCACGACTATGGGTGAGTTTCATAACTTCTTTAAGCCTCAGATTCCTCATCTATAAAGTGAGGCTAAAGATGGATCTTGCCTCATGGAGTTGTGTTTGTGGAGAGGATTAAAGCCTTGACTACAGTGCTTGACACACAATGTGTCCTGTACATGGCAACTATTATGACTATTTATGAAAACTGGTTACTCATCTGTTGGGGGTTTGTGTGGCACGAGAATTGTGATTAAATGAGTCATATGGGCATGTTTTCAGTGCGGAAAATGGGTGTGGTCCTTAAACCTCAATATTCACTATTAGTCTGCTGTCTGAAAGAACATCTGATACATTATTTCAAAGAAACTGTTTGAAAACCCAAGCCTCCCTCAATAGGCACATAATTCTTAGGATCTTCAGAATAGCATAAATTGTAATTTGCTCTCTAGTCCCCTTTTGGAAAGGTATAATAGGATTGGGAGAAGTGGATGCAGCAGTGAAATAAGGTTGTGCCCTCCCCATAGCCTCCTGGGATGGGAAGGGCAGGACCGCACGCGCTCCTCTTGTTCTCTGTGGGGTCTCTCCATTTGTCGAAGACAGGCTTCTGCCTCCAGAAATTAATTTCTTTCCTTCAGGCTGTGCTTCTGATAAAGTCTTCCACATTATGCGGTTCTGGTGGATTAACATGATTAATAGTGATTTGTTTAGGAGATGGCCTTTTTATTATCACAGTTGTATTTATTCTTTTAAACAGTTCTATTAGGGCATAATTTAGTTACCGTAAGTTCATCCATTTTAAGTGTAAAAGTGCAATCATTCCTAGTGAATTTACAGGGTTGAGCAAATATCACCACAAGCAAGTCTCAGAACATTTCCGTCCCACCAAAAGAAAGATCCCTCATGACTATTTGCAATCCTTTTCCTGTCCTCCAGCCTTAGGAAACCACTTATCTACTATCTGTCTTTGCAGATTTGACTTTTTTAGACATTTAATCAAAATGGAATCATACAATGTGTGGTCTTTCGGGTCAGGCTTTTTAAACATAGCATATTTTTGAGATTCAGCCATGTTATAGCACGTCTTGGTACTTCATTTCTTTTTATTGCCCCATAGTATTCTATCGTATGGGTATACAACTGTTTCTCCATTACCAGCTGATGAATATTTGACTGTTTCCACTTTTTGGCAATTATGAATAAAGGTGCTGTAACAATTCACATGCCAGTCCTTTTTTTGGACATAGATTTTTATTTCTCTTTGTATCTAGCAATGGGATTGTAGGGTCATGTGCAAAAATTATGCTCAAAATTTTAAAGAAATTGACAAACTGTCTTTCAAAGTTGTTGCACCAATTTACATTCTCACCATCAAAGCATGAGGACTTTAGTTCCTGTATATTCTTATCAATGCTTTTGATGATAGCCCATTTTAGAGGAAGTTAAGTGGTAGCTCGTTTAATTTCACCAGTGAATTAATGATGTTGAGCATCTTTTCATGTATTTATTAGCCATTTGTATATTTTCCTTAGTGAAATGTCTATCTAAATCTTCTGCCAAAATTTTAGCCAGGTTGTTTGTTTTCTTATTGTTGACTTCTAAGAGTTCTTTTTATATTCTGGATACAAATTCTTTATTAGATATATGATTTGCAAATATTTGATTTACATCTTTGGTTTGTCTTTAAATTTTCTTAAAGGCACCTCTTGAAGAGGAAAAAATTTGTTTTCCTAAGGCATTTCCTTGTGATTATTATTATTATTATTATTATTTTTATTGTTGGGGATTCATTGAGGGCATAAGAAACTAAGTTACACTGATTGCATTTGTTAGGTAAAGTCCTTCTTATAATCGTGTCTTGCCCCCGAAATGTGTGTCACACACCAAGACCCCATCCCCTCGCTCCTTCCCTCTCTCTGCTCTTCCTTTCCGCACCCCTCCCTCCTTCTTTCTCTCTCTGCTCTCCCCTTCCCCCACCCCACCATGTCCTTTACTATGATTAATTGTCCTCATATCAAAATTGAGTACATAGGATTCATGCTTCTCCATTCTTGTGATGTTTTACTAAGAATAATGTGTTCCACTTCCATCCAGATTAATACAAAGGCTGTAAAGTCTCCATTTTTTTTAATGGCAGAATAGTATTCCATGGTGTACATATACCACAGATTGTTGATCCATTCCTGGGTTGGTGGGCATTTAGGCTGTTTCCACACTTTGGCAATTGTAAATTAAGCTGCAATAAACAGTCTAGTGCAAGTGTCCTTATGAGAAAAGGATTTTTTTTCCTTCTGGGTAGAAGCCCAGTAATGGGATTACAGGATCAAATGGGAGGTCTAGCTTGAGTTCTTTGAGGGTTCTCCATACTTCCTTCCAAAAAGGTTGTATTAGTTTGTAGTCCCACCAGCAGTGTAAAAGTGTTCCCTTCTCTCCACAATCTATAGTTTTGAGATTTTGTGATGTGGGCCATTCTCACTGGAGTTAGATGGTATCTCAGGGTGGTTTTGATTTGTATTCCTCTAATAATTAGGGATGATGAGCATTTTTTTCATATGTTTGTTAGCCATTTGTCTGTCTTCTTTAGAGAAGGTTCTATTCATGTCTCTTGTCCATTGATATACGGGATTGTTGGCTTTTTTCATGTGGATTAATTTGAGTTCTCTATAGATCCTAGTTATCAAGCTTTTGTCTGATTCAAAATATGCAAATATCCTTTCCCATTGTTTTGGTTATCTATTTGCTTTGGCTGTTGTCTCCTTAGCTGTACAGAAGCTTTTGAGTTTAATTAAGTTCCTGTTGTTTATTTTTGTTGTTGTTGCAATTGCCATGGCAGTCTTCTTCATGAAGTCTTTTCCTAGACCGATATCTTCCAGTGTTTTTCCTATGCTTTCTTTGAGGATTTTTATTGTTTGGTGCCTTAAATTTAAGTCCTTTATC